>VDFB02018296.1:38015237-38137647 GCA_007258455.2 Sequoia sempervirens
AAATTCCTACCCATTTTTCCTTTCGATGCCCCGGACAAAACCCATGTCTTGAAATTTTCAAAATTTATCGAAAAACCATATTTTTGAGGGTTTTGATTTTTACACCAAACTTTCGGAGGCCATAACTTTTGACTCGGGTGTCCGTTTGAGCTGAAATTTGACAGGTGGTTGCGTTATGCAATAACGAGTGGATTTCCAACTGGCTTCTTTGAAAATCATTGGAACCCGTTTTGACCCATTTTTGGGGCCTCAAACTTTCATCTTGACCCTCAAAATCCCAATTTAGTGTTTTTTTCCAGCATTTTGAAAAATTGTTCACTCATAACTCAAAATGCATATCCCGAATCTGGGATTTTAGTTGGAAATTCATCCTATCTCACCAATGGGTATTTCTTGGAAAAAATTGGGACTCTCAAACATACGCCCATGAAGTTTCCTAAAATGGCAAAATTTGACAATTTTTAAAAATTGCCAAATTTGGAAAAATATGATTGTCAACACTTTACGCCCTTTCAACCCTGGAACTCGGTGTAGAATCATGTCCACTCATATCCTTCAATCATTCTAGTCTTCAATCCAATCCTCATCTGAGCTTTCATCTTATCCTCATCTGAGCTTTAATCTTATCCCAATCTGAGCTTACCCAAACCCCCTCTACAATCAAGATCTTTGGATATCGAACAAAGTCTTCCGATTCCTCCCTCCATCTTCAATTTGGTCATATTCCTCCATTCTAATCAATCTATTCACTCATTCCATGTAACCATTCATTTATTTCGACCATTCATCTATCATCTCAAACCTTCATCAAACATCTTATCATTTCAAACTCTCATCAATCGTAATCTTCCATCTTTTCCCACCCTTCACCTTCTAGTTCCAAGGATTAGTAATCTATCCATCTGGTCACCTTTTCCTCATCCAAATCCTTATCCCTCAATCCAATCCACCCAAACAATCCTTTTCCTCCCCCCATCCTCTCCCTTCATCCCATCTCATAATCCCTTGTCATTGGTATCTAGCTCTAGGCTTTTCCCCACGCAATCCAATGTCATCTATCTTATCACCATCACTTTTGCTTCTTTTTCACATCTTTGATGATTTGGATAACTATCCCATCCCTGAGCTTTGTCTAGTCACTATCCTCCAATCCACTCCAACAGGTCTATCTTGTCCCATTGTGTCAGTCCAATCATTTTATCCCCTTCATTAGGGTTATCCCATCATCTTTCATCCATCACTTGTCTTTGGCCTGCCATCGAACTACGTTGCCCCTGCACTTTCACGTAGGCAAGGTCGATCATTTGATCTGCCCCCGGGGTTCCATCATCAGTCTTTCTACCTTGTCCATCTGATCCTTTATCATCTATCATCAATCTTCTTATCTTATTCCTATTTGTCTGTCCCGTCTTCATCATCCATCAAGGTCTCCTATCTTGTGTCATGTCTCTCGTGTCACGTCATCAAGCTACGGCCTTATCTAGCTGGTTCTTAACCAACAAGATCCACTTGTATCATCAAATCCAATCAGTTCTAAATATCCTGCGTCATATCAATCTTTTAATTAGTATCTATCATCGGTTTCAACAGGATGCATCCTTCCTAACAGACCTCATCAATCCCATCCATCCCCTTGATTGATCCTATGGCAAAGGACATTTGAAATTCATTGTGATCTTTTGATGCTTTTGGATTTTGTTTATCATTTGAGCTCCCTATCATCACTTGTCATCGTCGCCTTGATCGATCATATCATGGTGTGCTTTGACTCGTCAACATAGGGGTGTATCTTGATTTTTTGTTTGTCTTCTCGGTTGTCCCACGTAGTACCCACCAAGATCTCTGAGGTCTTGTGTTATGCTGGGGCATCCTTGCGTGCTTTTGGTTATCCCAATACCTGGCCCGACCAAGGTCATCGTGACTTTGGGGTGTTGGGATAGCCTTCTTGTTTGTTATGTCTATTTTCTGCATTAGACACTAATCCGCCTTGGTTCTTCATACCCTGGCGTCTTGTGTCTTATGCTATAGAAAAAATCAGTGCTCTGACGATGGCAAATTGCATTTAGATTGCATTTCATCTCTCATCCTCAAATCCCCCCCATCCATTCATCCTTCATTACGCTCCCCTCCCAATCTTCCATCACATTGCATCATCTTCTTCAACTCCCCTTGCATCATCTCAGCCATTTCGAGAGCACACTCGTGTTCTCTTGAACCCGCATGTCCTCTCGAGGGGGCATCCTTCATCCCTAATTTTTCTCATATTTTTCCCTTCCTAATCATTCAAAGGAATGACTGGGGCATCTTTTCCAATCTAACCATCTTCTTCTAGGTTCTATGTTTTAATATTCTTTAAAATGATGCTACTTCGTAACACCATCTCAAAGAGGGGCAAAATGTAGATGTCTAAATTTGGACAATTAATTTATCCAAATTCATCCTCTTTCGTCTTATTTTCGTTAATTAAGTAATACTACTATTATTTAATTAATATCTTTAATTATGCCAAGTCCCTAAGGTATTTAATCAATAATACCTTATCTCTTTAATCCTCATTCCATCAATTGAATTAAATAAATATTCCATTTATTTAATTCCCTTCATGTCACATCCTCCATCATTTTTATCTTATCTTAATCCTTCTTCTAATCTCATCATTAAGGTGTGCACATGCCTAATCCTTGATTAGGAGGTGTCACATCCTCCAACTTTTGCAAGTTGGCCTCTAATCTCTCTTAGCCACCTAACCATCCACTAATCCTTCACTAACTAGCCTAATCAATCTCTCAAGGAATTTTTAATTCCTTTTAATCATTCCAAGGAATATTTAATTCCTTTTTCTCTTCCCCATGTCCTTTATGACATGTGTCCTTGGTCAACCTTATTAAAGGCTTTCTCTTTTTTGACAAGGCATCTCCCTTCCCTATGTGAATTTTTAATTCACCTTTTAATCCCCCAATGTATTTAAGGAATATTAAATTCATTTTCTCTTCCCCATGTCCTTTATGACATGTGTCCTTAGTCAACCCTATTAAATGCTTTTCCTTTTTGACAAGGCATCTCCCTTCCCTATGTGAATTTTTAATTCACCTTTTAATCCCCCAATGCATTTAAGGAATTTTAAATTCCTTCCCTCTTCCCCATGAGAATATTTGAGGAATTTTTAATTCCCCACTTGTCCTCTCCCACATGGGGACAAGTACCTCCTTTATGAGGAGATCTTGTCCAATCCCAAGGTACTTTGTACCCCCTCCATGTCATGTCCTTTTCCCTCCACCTCATGTCCACTTCACCTTTTAGGGCTATCTCACATGCCACATGTCAAGATGTGAGGGCTTGTGAGTTCTCAACTCACCTTAGCCCTACATCTTGATATTTGGTGGATCAATCTTGGTCCATTTCCCTAGGATTTCCCAAAAATCTTATAAATACCCCCTCTTTTCTCTCATTTTGGGGAGATCATTTGTGCTAGCCAAACTCTTGCAGTTTTGTTTCTCAACCTCTACTTAGCCATTTTCACATTTTCATCCACTTGCATCCATCTTCACATCCTCATCTAGCTTGCATCTTGCCATCCAAGGAGCATACACATCAAAGATCGAAGGGCCAACCAAAGGATCGACTCAACGCAAGGTATAAAGTTCCATTTTGTGGCTTTGTCTTGGTTTGTTTCCAACTTAGGCTAATCTTGAAGTGTAGGTTGTTTTAAGTTGTTTATTCGCACTCTTTTAGTTGTTGCTTGATTTCTAACGCTCTATTTCGACCTATCACAACTGCATTGAAATTTAAAATTTTCACCAAATAGATTTTTCTTTTTTAAATAAACCTAGTAGTTTAGAAACTACATTCAATTTTCCACAAATTCTATTCTTACATATTTTTGAAATAATGTAGATAACTTATTCAAATTTTTACGTCAAGTTGCCTAACTCTAATTTTTTAAAGTCTTCATTGCCACTTAAGGGCCCATTTTTCCCATGATGATCTTGCACATACCCAAAGATGAAAAAGAATTGTGTTGAAATCATATCATGATCAAGCCACTTTAAACTCTATTAGACCCAATCTGCAAGTTGGTCCATATGTACCATGAGGATTTCCAAGGAAGACAACTAGAATTGGGATAAAAAAGCCACAATTTATTACACATGTAGAACCAAGCCTTTCTTTCACTAGTTGTCCAACTAATTGCTAAAGTTCTACATTTATCATGGGTTTGAAAGGAAATCCAAGTACAAAGATGCTTCTCTAATGCAAATCAATCAGAGAAAAGGTTGCAAAACTTTGTTTCAAATCTTAAAATTTAAAAGTTTCACTTAAGAATGCACATTCAATCAGATTAATTTCAGATTTAAACCATTAAAAGTACAACAAAATTTATGTGGAAAAACCCTTTTAAGAAAAAACCCACACACCAAAGCATAAATCAATTGTATTTATAGTAAAAGCTATTACAATACAATGTGAAGATTCTATGCTCTTACAAGTGTTGTTTCACTATGATATAAATCTAGAGTGAATCCGACAACATAACGATATCTAAAAAATAAAAAATAAAACTCTCCAAAAAAATACACTAAGGCATCAATAAATACTTCTCATTCATGGGTGTTGATTTTTTCCATGTGTCAATCTCCCAATCTTTGCATGCATACAAACTAAGATTGACAACATGCACAAGTCCCAAGTGACTTGATTAACAACCTATCAAACATACACATACATGCAACAACATGCAAGAACATATAAGGTTTGCAACTCCAAAAATCAAGCAACCTCACATGCTAGGCATCCCATAGAGAAAATTAGATTTACTACCAAAATATAACTCACCCACAAATCCTAGTCACTCTAAGTGACAACTCAGTCTTCGTTAAACAAGTTTCCTCTTAAATATTCAGTTAACAACATGCAACATGGTGTAAGGGCTCTCATCTTAGAGGTTTTAACAATTCTCCAAGCTCAAATGGGAACCCAAGTGACAAGTGTCACTTTCCCTTGCTTTCGCTTTTTCAAAGAGATAAACTAGCACACAAGTGGACCTCGCCAATACTTGCTTCCAAAAAAAACTTCCACATGTCAACATGGCACCCATTTTAAAGGTAGAAACAATTTTCATTTCCCAATGGAGTGGCCATGTGACATGTGTCATAATTTTTCCTTTTGACACCTTACATGTAGGATGCCAACTCCCCATTGGGTCCCACAAAGTGACTTAGCAATTTGGAAACAAATATTATTGCATTTAATAAATTAAATCAACAATTTAGAAGAAAATAATTAAATAAATAATCATGAGACTCACTAAAGTTGAGACACCTTAATCCCAATAGGAGCCACTCAATCATATTGATTTTCTTGTAGAAACCCAACTGACGAATGCAATTAAATTTGTTATACAACACCAAAAGAGAAAATATTTCAACATCATTGGAATCATACACATTAATCACCCCAAAGGAATGATTATTCATATGGAATAAATCCCAAACCACTCGTTTAGCTAGATGTCATCCATGATAAACCAAAAGCTTATTCCACATAGGTGAGAGAAAAGTGATAACTCTACCACAACCAAATCCATGGTTGGAATTGATAGGAAAGTTATAGGACCAAATGACATGACATGCAATAGAAAGAAAAAAACCAGACACTTTGACCTCCTGAAGTCAAATGATGTCTAATTTTGGGAATTGAGCATGAATATCATCTACAAAGTGTATATTGTAGGAAATATAATTCATTTAACAATCAAGAGGCATTTCCTCATTATCCAACCTGTCAAGGGTGAAATAACTATTTTGGGCCACAATGTCGAGAGCATTAAAGTTTCCAATTGCACCATTGATTTGGTCTAGCTATCCAAGTCTTTGAAAGCAAATCATCTTCTTCCAAATGCCTTGGTGAGTTGCAAGATCTCATTTGGCTCACCATTGGTGGGGAGGTATGTCGAGCATGACTAGCCTAAGGTTGTATCACAACCAAACCAGGTTGGGAAGTGGAAGCTATTGTCATGATCAACACTGAAGTGTTAACTATTTTTTGAACCTGTGGAACTAGATCTCCTTGCCTTGAAGGCTTAAGGGTAGGTTTGGTGTTGCTAGCATTCTTGGATTTGCAACTAAAAATGGTAGACCAACTAGCCTCCTCTTTTGAATGAGGTAGTGAATCCATAGAGGGTTGAGAGCATGGGTTTGGGGTGTTGTGTTACCAATTAAAATCCTTAACATTATGATAAGAGGCTTGACATTGATAAGAGATTAAAAATTTTGATGTATTAAATTATCTAGGAGTAACGTGTCTAGTCAATTTGAATCAACATTTTTCTTGAGGTCCTTTGAAAGGTAAACCTGAACATACACTTGGTAGATAAGTTAGGTTGATTAATTTTTTTTAGGTTCTACACAAATAACAAAGCCTATTGAGGACACAATCTAGGAGAGAAAGTTCCAAAAAGGCAGAGGTAAGCTTGGAAATTCAACCCAAATGAAGACACTAAGAGACTTTTCATTTGCGGCTAAAAATTCATAGGTTCAAGGTTTAAACATGAGAAACGAAGAATGGATAAGACATGGGACTTGGGTAAGAACTACATAGGCATGATTGGCTTTAGCAAAGCCAAAAGGAAATTTTTTTTTGAAAGGTTTTGTACTATAGTGAGCTAAATCCTATGGGGTCCAAGATTTAGAAACCTAGTCACAAAGCACACTTTCAGGGGGGGACTTCCCAAAAAATATCTAATAAGAGTGAAATTTTCAAGCCATTTGGACGCTTCATCAAACTTTGGAATGGGAAGAACATTGTCTAGAGGTGGGTCAACATGTTTACCTCTTGGAACACCTTGGAGAATTTTTTTTGAGACCATTTGGGTGGGGGAGCCATTCAATATTGCCATCAAGATTTCAAATCTAGCAACAATAGTTGAGGAGGAATAAAGATTTGAGGCCATTTAAAGGGGTGAAAAAATAAAGAACCTTAGGTCGAGCACATGCAAAAGGACTAGACAATAATTGAAAACAAAGGTTACAAGGATCTCACAAAATGATGCAGTATAACATACACACCACAAAGCCACGAAACCCTAGCAGAGCCAAGAAAGCATCAAGAGTGGAAAATAAAAAATCAAAACTATTTAAATATATTTTAAAATTTAATATTTATATAAAAATAAAATAATTTCTTAAATTTAAATGTTTTTAATTTTTTTTAATATTGACCAATACAAGTATCTTATCAATGTTGGGAATACGATGCCATTTAATTGCAATCATAAACATATTTCATGTATCTCCTAAGTCCTTGGAAAGTGTTCCCCAACACTAGGATTAGAAAGAGATAAAATTCAAATGAAATGAACATGTAAATTCACAATTGCAATTATTCCTAAATGATAGGAACATGTGGGGACACCCAAGAAGGGCTAATACAAAATAGGAGCACATGGGGTGCCCACATGGAAGGTGGAAGCCACCTTGCTTCAGTTAATTGTTTGGAGGATTAATAACTCTTATGTAATGCATGTGTTGTTCCTACAAAGTAGGGATTGATATTTACAATGTGTGATGAGCCTTGTTTTTGGTCTACTTCTGGGCAGAATCTATAGTCTATTTGGTCATATATGTCATGGATTTTAATGCTTAAGTATCGATATTGGCATAATGTTTCCCTCAAACCATTGACATTTGATATTACCCTATCTCTACAAGCTTTAATGATATTTGGCATAATATGTGGGTCGTCTATATTGATTTTGCATGTGATTAATGAATGTTTCTTAGAAGTGGTTATGGATGTGCAGTTACTACACATACTGACCTTGACATGTAGATTAAATGCACCAAGTTGAGGAAGCAACCGCTAGCTGGGCATGCACCATAATGTCCAATTGAGAAATCACTCCAAGTCAAAGGCAATCGACAATAAAGATTCCTCATGCAACTGAATGTAACTGCCTTGCAGTGGACCTTTATGATTGAGCATGCATGGGAGTTACTGTTGTACTGGATTTGCACTTGATTTGCATGCCTGACCAGATTCCATGCATGCGTAACTGCCATCGCTCCACTTTCCCCTATTTTACCTAAATGCCATCCTCCCTAGTCGTGGAGTTGACTGTCTTGTTTAGTTGTAGTATAAATAATAATTTGATGCTCCTTCTTCAAGATAGGTTGCATGATTTTACATTGTACTCTCATTTTCAGTGATACTGATACATTACTCTTTGTATGCACAATTTACAGTGAATGAAATAAAGTTTTGAGTTCGAGCATCTGAGTTATTGTTAGTTTAGAGGATACTTATCCAAGGGGGGCCACTTGGTGAGTAATCCATTCTCTTAGTTTAGCATTAGCTTAGTATTACTTGCTATTTGATACTTAGTTTGAAATCTGGCATTGACTGTTCCTGCAACCACTAGAAGTCTATTTTGTGTTTGTTCCTGTAGCCAAAGAAAGCATAGTAGTCCTTGTTTGTCACACAAATTTTCATTCTTGCTCTACATTTTAGCTTAAGCATAGTTATTGGTTGATGTTCAACATTTGCTTTATTTCCTTTTAGCTATTTACTTTCAGTATTGTGTTTCTTAGTTGTAGAATGCAATGACTACTTGAGCCCCTAGTGCACATACATTGCTGACCCATTTCAAGTTCACGTCCCTATGTTGACAAGTTAAATACTCCTTCATGATGATTGAATGGGTATTCAGGTTAGATGTCTAGTCTCTAAATCATGGTTGTAAAGGCTTAGTTGTGAGATCATTGTAGGAGGCTGACATTTTTGGTGCTATTGCCAGGGATGGTGTCAAACTAGGAATTTTTCAGAGTCATTGGTATTTTTTTCTGCAATATTTTTGAAAGTTGTTATCCTCATATAGGAAGTAATGACCCCCCTTAATTCTTTACCAATTTTTTGTGTGAGCTGACTGATAGTGAGTGATACAGCATGCATAGAGGAAGGAGAAGGGATGATTATGGGAGACTCCTTCCTAACAATGCTCATCCATTTTAGCTAGTTGAGTACTAGAATTTACTAGAAGAAGAGGAAGAAGAAGACCAATACCCCTTTGCTGACACATATCCGGATCTTACTAGTTTTGAAGTCTCCTTGAAAGATCAAAATCAGCTTGAGAACCCCTTTGTCTTTGAACCACATCAAGAAGGAATGGATAACACAAATGGGAATAGAAAAAACCAACCAAGCTTTCCTTTCCCCATTTCCCATAAAAATGAAGTTGACAACATCAAGAACATCCCTGCTTGAGCACTCCCCAAGTTTTATGGACTTGTGATAGAGATCCTAATACCTTCTTATTTGAGTTTGACATACTCTGCATGAGTTATGATTATACTACTGATGCCCATAGGCTTAAGTTATTTCCCAAAACTTTGAAATAGGATGCATTAAGATGGTTCATGAGCCTAGGTAGAGATTGTGGAAACTTGGGAAGACATGAAGGCAAAATTCCTTGAGAAGTACAAGGAATACTATAGGGGTAGTGACATGAGAGGAGGAGACATTTTCAGGATGCAACAAAAGGAAGATGTGAGCTTGGACTTGATTACATTGCAAGGTTTTTATTTTTCTTGAAAAATTCTCCACACCATGCACTTAATGAGGACTCACAAAAGTTGCTTTTCCTGAGAGGAATCAATGATAGTTGCACTGATGCTTTGGATCTCATGGCAGGAGGAGATATCTCCTAAGTTCCTTGGGAGGATATCAAGAAAATATGCCAAAATTACTCTAGGGAAGCTTCAAAGAAAGGGAGAGCTTATTAATCATCAATGGGTGCATCAACTTTCGATGAAGTTTCAAGAATGAAGATCACTCATTTGTTGGTAGACTTCAAGCAAAATATAATCAACAATCTAGCTACTTAGCTAGATACATTTCAGGCAAAAAAGAAGCAAGAGGAGGTAGAAATGATTTTGACAAAATTTCTCCCCCACAGCAAGCAAAAGGACTGCGGATGCAAGATGGTAGCTAACCTTGAAAGAAAGCAGATTCCACTTGAGTTCAAGCTAGTTTAGATTGAAGAAGACAAAGTCTACTATGTTGCACAAAGGAAGCCCTAGGCTCCAAGACAAGGTATGCCACCAGATCCACTATCCTATGTTGGGCCATATTTTAACTCTTATTCATCTAGTAATCAATGGTAGCCCCCATATCCACCTAGTTATGGAGGATATCCACCATAGCCTGGGAGTAACCCCCCAAACACTTGGCCTAGCCATCAAAGTCCTCTACCTCAGTGGCAACAACCTTAGGGGAATTGGATGATATTTCAAGGGCATTGGAAACCACCTCTAGGAAATTGGCAGTAAATAAACCAATGGAGAGGAGGACAACAATGGCCTACCCAGAACACCAACTACATGCAGCCATCTTCTTAGCCCCAACAACCTTCTATAATGCCTCCACTAGTTAATCCAAGTTCTAGTGCACCTAAACCAACTCAACTACCAGCTTAGCCCACACCCAATCCTAATAACAAGCCATAGCAACAACCTGTATATTCTACTGATTCAAATAAATTCCTTGCATATGATATGAGTGTAAGTGATATCCATCTGCATTCAGGAACCAAGCTACCAGCCCCTTCCAATCCCATCATTATTGAGCTTCATGTGGAAGAGGAGGAGGATCCTCTAAATGATCCTATTCATCCAAGTGCACCTAAAAATCCCAAACCATTCCAAGCCAAGCAGACTTAGCAAGAACCACCATTTTTGCAGAGATTGGAAGTTTCCAAGAAGAAGGAAGAAAAGGAAGATACCACCTTTGATATCCTAGATCGGACAAAGCATATATGTGTTCAGATACCCCTATTTCAGGCCATAAAAGATATTCCAATCTATGACAAAGCTATTAAGAAAGCTTGTCTTAAAAAGTTAGGAAGGAAGAAAAGGGACCCAACTATAGTTCATGTGGCGGTCTAGCTAGTTGATATCATGTTGGGAAAAGTAACTATTCCCAAGTATAATGACTCGGGTAGTCCTATGGTAGTAGTTGTCTTAAACGAGATTCAAGTGAAGAATGCTCTGATTGATTTAGGGGCAGCAATCAATGTAATGACCAAAGACATCCTACAACAACTAAATATTGCAAGCATGAGATCTACTCCTATTGTCCTACAGGTTGAAAATAGCTCTACTATTAAACCTGATGGTATAGTGGAAGATCTTGTGGTAGTTCTAGACTCTTGGGAATATCCAACAGATTTTATGATTCTTTCTCCTAAGGCTACATTAGGAAGATATCCCATCATCCTTGGAAGACCTTGGTTGGAAACAGTAGATACCTACATTGGATGTCAGTTAGGTGACATGACCATTTCAGATGGAAGGAGTACTAAAATTTTTATTCTTTCTCCACTTGCTTAGCCATCTCGTGATGAAGAAGATTCAGTATGGCTACAAGTTGGTGAAGAGGCTGGGGAAGTCAATTTTGTGGCACAATTTATGATGCTAGGCAAGAACTATTTCATGCAGCTCCAAGATGAGGATGAAGTGCTGACTACCATCATTTAGAACCATTATGGAGTGGAGGACACATCATCTTCTACTTCAGTTAGGACACTTCTACCTGTTCATCCTACAACCACTGTCATTGCAGACATTTTTCTTGCAGATATTCTTCTTGCAACCACTGTTCCTACAAATGTTGTTCTTGTAGATAGACTTCCTATAGCAATAGGTAGGTTCCATATTATTGCCATATTGACTAAAGGTACCATGTGTTAATGAAGCAACCATGGTAGAGTTAACCACACAAGTACAAGTGTCAGAAGGAAAATGTTTGAATGCCAATAGTAAATTGAATGAAGAGCAACAACTATTATTGACAAATCTATTAAGGGCCCATTAGCATGAGTTTGCATGGGATTATCATGACATGAATAGACTGGATCCTAAACTTTATACCCACATAATTTATTTCAGAGATGATTGCACTCCAGTAAGACATTCACAAAGGAGGATTAACCCTACACTAAGAGAAATTGTGAAAGGAGAACTGTAGAAATTGCTAGACACAGGATTTATCTATCCCATTTTGGATAGTTAGTGGGTGTCTCCATTAGTGATTGTGCCCAAGAAAGGAGGGAAGTTGCAAGTTTGTGTTGATTATAGAGAACTTAATGCTGCCACCAAGAAATATCACTTTCCTTTACCTTTCATTGACCAAGTTTTAGACACTTGCAAGAAAGCGATACTTCTCTTTTCTAGATGGATTCAATGGCTACAACTAGATTCAAATTGCACCAGAAGACTAGGAGAAGACCACATTTACCTATCCATGGGGGACCTATTCCTATTTGATACTCCCATTTGGCTTGTGCAATGCACCTGCAACTTCCAGAGGGTAGTCATTAGTATATTTTCAGACATTTCTCATGATGGTATGGAAATTTATATGGATGACTTCACCACTTATGGTACTGATTTTAATCAAGCATTAGAGAATCTCAAGAGAGTCCTACAAATATGTGGTTCAAAAATTGTCCTTAAATAGCAAAAAATGCTTCATGATGATGCAAGAGGGTGTAGTTCTTGGCCACTACATCTCCCACAAGGGAATTCAAGTAGATCGTACAAAAATAGAAGTAATCACAAATCTTCCTACACCTGCAAAACATAAAGATGTTAGGAGTTTCTTGGGTCATGCAGGATATTATAGGCAATTTATCAAAGATTTCAGTACGGTAGCAACACCATTATATACCCTTCTCACTAAGGATGCTAAATTTCAGTGAACTAAAGCTTGTGACAAGGTGTTTTTTGCGTTGAAGGTAGCTTTGATAAATACTCCTGTACTTAAGGAACCCAATTGGGAGCTTCCTTTCCAAATTCACATTGATGCATCAGATTATGCCATAGGAGCAGTCTTAGGACAAAAAGAGGGATCTGTTGAAAATGTTGTCTACTTTGTCAACAAAAATTTGGAAGGAGCTAAATTCAATTATACCATGACAAAGAAAGAGATGCTGGCAATAGTCTATGCACTGAACAACTTCAGGTCCATTACATAATGGGCTACCATATCTTTGTGCACATTGATCATGCAACCATTATATATCTCATGAATACACCTTTGATCATAGGAATATTGGCAAGATGGTTATTATTGATGCAAGAGTTTGATATAACTATTGTAGACAAGCCATGGAAATCTAATGTTGTTGCAGATTTTCTTTCAAGGCTAACTACATCAGAAGACAATCAACCCATAGATGACTCTTTTCCTGATGACCATCTTTTTTCTCTTAGTGTACAAATACCCTGGTATGCTGACATAGTCAATTACTTGGTTACAGGTAGAGTTCCTTCTCACTTCTCCCTAAAAGAGAAAAGGGCACTCATTGAAAAATCTTTTCCTTTCTCTTGGATTGTTGGATGTTTGTTTTATATTGGACCTGACCATGTCATGAGAAGATGTGTGAGAGAAGATAAGCATATGAAATTTTTCATGCATGTCATAATGAACCATGTGGAGGACACTTTGTGGCTAAAAGGACAACAATGAATATCTTAAACACAGGGTCCTACAAGACAACACTCCACAAGGATGCAGGGAGATATACCAAAAAATGGGAAAACAAACCAGATCTAATGAGATGCCACTATTCCCTTAGATAGTGATCACTCCCTTTGACAAGTGGGGATTAGATTTTGTGGGACCAATTGACCCTCCATCAAATGGTAAGTCTTATATATTGGTATGCACTAATTATGTAACAAAATGGGTAGAAGTTAAGGCCATGAAGCATGCAAGATAACAAGGTTGCAAATTTTCTTTATAAGGAGATTTTCACAAGATTTGGAGTTCCAAGAGAAATAGTGACTGATCAACAACCACAATTCACATCAACTCTTGTTGCAACACTGGTAAATGAGTATAATATCAGGCACATAAAGTCTACTCCTTATCACCCCTAGGTTGATGGCCAAGTTGAGGTGACAAATAGAGAAATTGAAGCCATTCTAACTGAAACAATAGCTATCCATAGGAAAGATTGGGAAAACATATTACCCGAAGCTATTTGGGCCTATAGGACAACATGGAAAATAACTACAGGCTTCACCCCATTTGAGTTGTACGAAAAGACAACTATGATGCCAATTGAATTTAAACACAAAACTTTATGAACTACAGTGGATTTAGGGATGGACATTTCTGAAGCATAGAGAGAAAGAATCATGCAACTAAATGCTTTGGATGAAATAAGGAGAGAAGCCATGTAGCATACAGAAGTAGTGCAAAATTAGGGAATCAAGTGGCATGACAGATTTATCAAGGACAAGAAGTTCAAACTAGGAGATTGGGCCTTGCTCTATGATTCAAGATACTAGGACAATGTAGGAAAATTGCAGACAAGGTGGCTAGGACCATACATAGTTGTTGAGGTCTTTCCCAATGGAGTTTGTTAGCTTACCACTATTGACCTTGTCAAGTTTAAATTACTTGTCAACGACCATCATCTCAGATTATATCATAAGCCAACTTCTAAAGAAGAGTTCTTGCAACAATTCACCTAACACTTAGAGCTTCCTGCAGCCAAAGGTGGTGGACCTAGTGTCCCTCCTTCAACCTAATTGAGGTACGTACTTTTCATAATAAAGATTTTCACTTATGTGGATGTCCATTTATTTGTCATCTTCCCATCCACCCATCCACACCACCTTTATATCTCTTCCATCACTTCATTCCACCTCATTTGATTCCACCCCATCTTCATTCATTGCTTAGTTCATTTTCCAACAAGGCAAGCATTACTCTATCTGCAGTCTTTGCAACACATTCAAGTATGTGTGCATCAATTGCTATCTTTAATGATATTTTAAGTGTGTTCATTTAGTCACTACAAATGAGTATGGATGTCCACATAAAATTCCATCATTACCTACCAATCATTACTCTCATCTCACACATGTGGATACATGTCCATATCTAGGTTGGGGGAAGGGAGACAAAAGATTGCAAATCTTTTATGAACTTATTGCCCATGTATTGAATCATATTAGATTGTGTTAGAAATTTATAAGTGAGATGATTTGAAATCTGATTGGAAGAATGTATTGCAATAGGCTAAAGCATGAGCAAGGAGTTTTGCAACAATAGCCAAAATTGGAGCAGGAGCTCCTATAGCCACGACAAGAGCAAGAGTTCCTACAGAAAAGAAAGAAGAAGTAACACCCTTATAGACAAAGATAATGTAAATGGTGCCATATGAGGAGCTTCCATTAAAAAGAACTGAGAGACATATTCAGATTGGGAGAACTTAGGAATAACATTGGTTTCCCCTGACTTCTCAGCCATCCATGCTCATGTGGCCCATGCCAAATTTCAGATTCAATTAGTATGATGTCACTGTAGAGAAGCAAAAATGGAGAAAGTTTAAAAAATTGGAAGGATTTTATTGGGACTTTGACTCACATACTACAACCACTGATGTTGGACAACTCGCAACCATAAATTTCAAAACTGCAGAAGAATAACTCTTCCCTTATTGGAGGACCAACAAAGCATCAGGTTGGGGGGAGTGATGAGCCTAGTTTTTGGTCTACTTCTAGGTAGAATCTACAGTCTATTTGCTTATAAATTTCATGGATTTGAATGCTTAATTGTTGATATTGGCATAATGTTTCCCTCAAACCATTGACATTTGATATTACCCTATCTCTGCAAGCTTTAATGATATTTTGCATAATATGTGGGTCGTCTATATTGATTTTGCATGTGATTAATGAATGCTTCTTAGAAGTGGTTATGGATGTACAATTACTACATGTACTGACCTTGACATGTAGATTTAATGTGCCAAGTTGAGGAAGCAACTGCTAGTTGGGAATGCACCACAACATCTAGCTGAGAAATCACTCCAAGTCAAAGGCAACCAGTAGCAAAGATTCCTCATGCAACTGAATGTAACTACATTGCAGTGGACCTTAATGATCGAGCATGCATGGGCATTACTACTATGTTGGATTTGCACTTGAATTGTATATCTGACCGAATTCCATGCATGCGTAACCTCCATCGCTCCATTTTCATCTACTTTCCCTAAATGGCATCCTCCTCAGTCATGGAGTTGACTGCCTTGTTTAGCCGTAGTATAAATAATAATTTGATGCTCCTTCTTCAAGAAGGTTGCATGATTTTACATTGTACTCTCATTTTTAGTGATACAAATACATTACTCTTTGTATGCACAATTTACAGTGAATGAAATAAAGTTTTAATTTTGAGCATCTAAGTTCTTGTTAGTTTAGAGGATACTTATTTTTGAAATCTAGCATTGACTATTCTTGCAGCCACTAGAAGTCCATTATATGTTTGTTTATGTAGCCAAAGCAGATAGAGTAGTCCCTATTTGTCGCACAAATTTTCATTCTTGCTCTACATTTCAACTTAAGCATAGTTGTTGGTTGATGTTCAACATTTATTGTATTTCCTTTCAGCTATTTACTTTCATCATTGTGTTTCTTAGTTGTAGAATGCAATGACTACTTGAGCCCCTAGAGCACATACAATGCTGACCCATTTCAAGTTCACATCCCTGGGTTGACAAGTTAAATGCACCTTCATGATGATTGAATGGCTATTCAAGTTAGATGTCCAGTCTTTGAATCATGGCTATAAAGGCTTAGTTGTGAGATCATTGTAGGAGGCCAACAATGTGTGGAGTGGCACTATCATTTTAGTTTAGTTTAGTTCAATTTTAGTTCAGTTCAGTTTAGTTATGGTTCAATTATCTTCAGTTGCATGTAGTTGACTTCAGTTGAATTGAGTTGCATGACTAATGACTATAGTTGCATGATAGATAACATGTTGACACTTTTAGTTAAGTGGGGATGATCAATCATGCATGATGTTTTCATGAAGGGTGGAGAGATATGTTTCAGTTAACTTAGATTGACTTGGACCCACCTTGGGCACCCAAGTTGGCATCTTTCAGTTAACACCTTCTGCATAAGAAGATATTTACAAGGCTCAATTAAGTGGGCTTATTCTTGGGCACCAACTTTGAAGTGATGCTTGCAATATATTTTATTGACCAATGATCAGTTAAGTGTTCAGTTTAGGGAACCTAAATTGAGGAGACTTTTTTTTGACTTCATGTTGCATGGTGGAACTCTACTTGCCCAATCTAGGTGTAGATATTTGTGAGGAGATTTATGCTCTTTTTTTGGTTAACTCTTAGGAGTTTACAATGCTAATAATTTCCTATTAATTGTAGCAAGTGTATGAGAGTTTAAGGATATTTTGCTACAGGATAACGGGTTGAGCTTGTGCATGTGCGAGGGTTTGAAACATGGCATGGGATGTGTGGATTCATGCTTGGTCACATGGAATGCATGGATAAATTGCAACAAGTGTATGGAAGTTTATTGCAGGTTGTGAAGAAGGATTTTTGAAGGCAAGGAAGCATATCAATCAAGGATTGATACAGTATTATTGTAATCTTGTTCTAAGGTTAAATAATAAAAGCACTATTGATTTTGGTGGAGTTTTTTTTTGAAAGGGTTTCTCCACATATATGTTGTCACTTCTATCTTCTTGTCTCATTCTTCCACAATCTTTTCTCTTTCTACAATTGGTAAAATTGATCTAAACAAATTAATCATACACAAATGATTGTGACAAAGAACAATTAATTAAATTACAATCTCATAGTTTTACAAGTTTTAAGCTACAATATTACCTTCATTTTTCCAACAATCAACATCTATCTATTCTAAATAACAAATTTTGTATACCTCAAAACTAATTTATATAAGTATTTTAAGTAAATATATTTAAAATATTTCTATGCTACAAAACAATTTTGTGAAAGGAGAAGGCGTATTAAAATTTGGGGCTTCGTACTCCCAATTAATGTAGGTAAATATGTGTATACAGAAAATAGTCAATACTTTTTAATTTTTAAAGCAAACGATTTACTGTAGGATGTGAATTATTTGATGAGATGTGGATGCGCCACATAGCAAGGGTGACCTAAGGGTCACACCAGTTTGTATAACTATGCATTATTTCTTTTTCAAAACAAGTACTAATTAAAAGATAATTTCAAATAAAATTAACTATAAATAATATTTATATTAATTAAAAATATAATCTATTATGATGATTATAATTTTTTTTTATCCAAATATCTATAATAATGTGTTAATTTTCAATTTTAAATTGTTACAAAATAATATAATAAAAATCACTAAATTTATTTTATAGGTTATTTTTTGTGGTAAATAAGTACTACCAATGGGTGTAACACCAATTATATTAAATATCAAAAGTGGGTTACATATGGTCTATCAACGAGAATATGGATGCAAGAGTTATTTTATAGGTTATTACATCAACAGGCATTCTACAATTATATTTGGATGTGAAGAACCTATGTACATAAAAACTCAAAAATATCAAATACAGTAGTCATATTCCATACCTTAACAATAGTTTCTATTTCTTTCTTGTTGTTACCCATGAGTGGATGAGATTTAGTTGTTAATGTTATCATCTTATCACATCTTAGTGGCAATTTCTTGTTTTTTTTCTAAAAATCAATATAAAAAATTAAGGATTATAGCAAAGACTATGTTAAATGGGCTTAATACACAAACATTATGTTTAAATTTAAAACTTGTTTATAGAAGTCCAACCTTGGTCTGTTACAAGCCTAAACTATAAAGATCAATATGAGTACATTACAATAAATTGTGGCATGAACACAATATGACACTTGGCACATGCAAAGATTTTTTTGGATTATATCCTTCCAATTTATAGGCCCATTCTCTTTACTTCCTCCCATCTTCAATTGTAGCAATGTTGGTGCACAATTTCAATCCTTAGAAGGTGTTTGGTAAGAGTTATCAAATTTGAATTGACATTGCTCACTAATTTTCCTTCAAGTGATTTTTTTTCTTATCTTTTTTACTGTGTTGTTTAATACAAAGATACATATGCATGCTTATATTAAAGTTTTGAAACCCCTAAATACTTTCATTATTGTTTTATTAGTGCAAGGAAAAATATTTCATTTGGTTAATGGTGGCAAGAGAAGAGGAGCAATTGAGGTAGTTTGATGATAGTAGCAAAGCGAGGCAATCAAGGAGCAATTTCTTATACTCTCTAAATATTGATGACAAAAAGGAGAGGGGTAACTATCACTACAGGGCCAAACACAAGCAAGAGAGAGGGTAACTACTATAGAAAGGTTGTCCATTTCTTATTTTTTTTCAGCCAAGAACTTGATTCCCCTCTTTTTTATCAATTCAAGTTTTAAAATTTGTTATTATGATATTTTTTGTTACTATGTTATTCCTTTCAATCCTTTTATCTCTCTTTTAAATTCAATCGCAAGAGTAAATCCAATTCTATAATTTCAGCCAATATTTTGTCCAAAATTGGGGTTTGAACTATACCATATCTATCCATTTTAAAGGATAAAGGAAATTTCATTAGATGTGGTTACAATTGCCTTGGTAAGCGTGCTGAGTGAGGAAGCATAGACATGATGCACAAACTATTAACACAACGCCTCCAAGAAATGGAGAATCAAGGGACACCATAGTTACATGATGTCCACAATATGGATCATATATTATAGGTTGAGATGTTTTTACATGTTTGCACCCAACAAAATGAATAATTTGTTTTCTTATTCATAGATTTTTTTTCTATTTTTTTATTTTTTATTTTCACAACAAAAAACATTATTATTTCCTTAAATCAACTAAATTAAGAAAAAATACTTAAGGGATATTTTAATTTCTATTATAGGTTTAATTATCATTCTATGTTGGTCTCTATAATTGATGATTCATTTTTCTCCTATAAATATTTCCTTAAATCAATTGAATTAAATCTTAAGCCTAACCCTAATTGAATTGTAACCCTAAAACATAAATCTTTCCTTATATCAATTGAATTCAACCTTAAACCTAAACTTAAACTTGATTGGACCTAACACTAATTGAAACCTAACCCTAATGCTAATCGAATCTTAATCAAACCTTAACCCTAACCCTAATTGATTTAAAAAATAGGCACCTTGAGAAGGATATCTTAGTGTATTTAATATAGATTTATTAAAGATATATGCTTGTATTTAAAATATAAATATATGTCATGGGGTTGTAGCTCAATTGGTTGAGCATAATTGGTGAGGATGATGGTATGTGATTAAAAACCCATCCATAAGGGTTCAAAACCTCAGAGGCACAATCAAGATAGGTTCGAGATGACTTACATGATGGGCCTTGCACATGACTACTTAACTAAAGGCAACTTCGAGGTTGGATGTATTATTACTTGTTGTAATTCACTATATAATCCACTATGGAAATGAATTTTTTGGGTTGTGATAAGCCATGCAACTTGCATATGAAGTCACAAATCTGCATATAGGCAACATACATTGGCTTTTGAAATTGTTTGAGGTATGAGATTTTTCATGTGTATATCCATACATGGCCATGGCATGAGAAGAGTTCATTAAGCTAGTCCATCGAATCTAGGCATCCATACTCACCACTCACAACCTCCTATCCTTTTTAGAAGCCGTTTTTACTTTCTTTTGGAATAGAATTATTGTATTCCCATTTCAAACAACTCAACTTGCATAATGCATTATTCTAGGGTCATGCAGATAATTTAGCACAATCACAAACATAGATTTATCTTGGTAAATCCATTGTAGGTATATTCTAACTCTTGCGAATCCAAAAAAACAGAGAGTGACATACCAGTAAGGATACCATACAGAACACTAGCTAAGGTGTATTTGACATCTGGTCCACGATGATTGACGAATACATCGTAGGACGGTTTTTGAATGCGGTTTGAGGCAGAAGTCGATGCAGATGGAGCGATTGCATCAAAAGCGCCCTTACTCCCACTGTTAGAAATAGATGCCTTTGAGGTAGGTTCCCTCTCTGGTGGACCAGCAGCAATAGAAGTAGATCTCACATTATCTGGCATAAGACCCGCGGTAGAAAGAGACGGCCTTGAATTGGATTGAACAGAGAAACATGGAAAAAAGGAGGAAACCCAGTTAAAGCAGGATGAACACAGACTTGGGAATGTTGATATAACATAAGTGTTTGTGGATTCCCTCTCTGGTCGACCAGCAGCGATAGAAGTAGACGCCATGGAAGATGAAGAGCTAAGTAATTGTGAAAAAGGAGTTTGCAGGTAGCGAAGATAAGAAATGATCAAAGCAGGAGACAAAAAAAAAATTGTGGTTGGTGACAAGCTTTGTCTTGGTAAGAGAAGAGGGCGTCGGTGATCGGAGACCCCCCAAAAAACAGAGTCCAAAAGCGTACAGTGATTTGCAGAAGAAAAGCAGAAAAATGTGAGAGGTGGAGCCACCTTGTGCCAGAAAAGCCAGAAAAGTAAGGCGTAGCTTGGAAAAAAGGGCAGAAAAATGTTGCGAAATAATTTGGACTGAATGGTTCAAACATTTTTTAAGTATTTCACCATTTTCTCCTTAGTGGACGCCAGTGGTAAGAAAAGGGGGCGTCGGTGATAATGAAGTGTTATCTTTCTGCAGGCCGTTCAATATGAAAGTGTGCAATCTTTAACACTTCCTCTCTAATAATGGCTAGGATGTGCAAGTGGAGTTTTTTAACAAAAGTTAGTGGAAGATTTTGACAGAAGTGAAGATGATAAGGTAAGGAATCTTATTTAAAATGTTTTTCATTATTGAATGTGTCTTTATAGATATTATTTTTATTTTTATATTAATAAATTGATGTTTATCTCAATCAAGAATACAATAGGTAGAATATTTATAATATTTTTTTTATCAATTGAAATTGTGGATTAATCAGTTCAGAAAAGAGGATTTCATTCACCTCAATAATTAGTAGTAATTTTATATTTGTAATACTAGCATTTCCATTTAAAGGAGGTTCAAGGATTATGCCCATAGAAAACTATATGCATGTTGTACATGCAAATTCTAGTTGCATGTGGCGGATTAAATAATTAATAATAAATGTTAAATAATGGAATGAAATAAACTTTGAGAAATCTAGATTTTTTCCTTAAAGAAATTAAGTATCATGTGATTATGAAATATTTACATCCAGATTTAAAACATAAAACAATGCAAATGAAAAAAATAAAGTTGTCATCAAATTAACAAAAAAACATTGCAAATGGAAATAAAATGCCCATCCAATTGTCAAATCAATAAAATGTCCCTCTAATTGTCAAATCAATAAAATGCTCAAACCTCACACTATATGTAGCCTATCGACTAATTATTTTAGTGATCAAAATTTGTTGATTAATTAGCTAAATGTAAGGGTAGTTAGAAGCCAATATTCTAATTTAGAGGTATATACAATTAATTTAGTAATAATTATTCTTTTAACAGACTAAGTGGGAAATTTTGACAAAAGTAAAGATGATAAGACAAGAAATCTTATTCAAATTGAATTCCATTATTGAATGTTTCTTTATGGATACTATTTTTATTTTTATATTAATAGATTGATGCTTACATTAATCAACAATACGACTTCAGAGATAAAATATTTATAATAATTTTTTTTATTGATTGAATTAAGAGTTAATGAGTTCACAAAAAGATGATTTCATCCACTTCAATAATTAGTAGTAATTTATATTTGTAATATTATTTTAGTGATCAAACTTTCTTGATTAATTAGTTGTGTGTAAGGGTAGTTGGAAGCTCGCATTCTAATTTAGAGATATATAAGTTATTAATTTAGTAATAATTATTCTTTTAACAAACTCAAGTGGGAGATTTTGACAAAAGTAAAGATGATAAGACAAGGAGTCTTATTCAAAATGTCTTTAATTATTGAACACATATCTTCATGGATATTATTTTTATTTTTATGTGCAGAATCATGATGGGCCAAAAAGTGACGCTATGATGTGTTTGTGTAGGGTATGTGGTTGATGACTTTTTTTATCCAAAATTGATGAAACGAAAAGGGATTTTAAAGGAGAATCTCAAATTTCCACCAATATAAAGTATGCTTTACTTTGAATTTAAAAAATTATTATTATTCATTTTCTATTTGAATTACGACTAAAGTCTTGATTGATAGGCTGATTGAAAAATATCTATAGCTTTCAAACAGTATTACATTTTTTGAATCCAAAACATGCGTCGCATTCTATGCTTCATATACGATAGGATTAAAAAATAAATAAATGAATTTATTTAAGTTTTGACCAAGTTAAGGTGGTTAGACATACAAAGTTTTATATTTTTTAAAAGTTGTAATAAAAATCATAATTAATTATTTACTTGGAAAAAAATTACAAAAAAATATGCATCAAGACATGAGTCCTCTACTTATATCTAAAATATTATAAAATATTATTATCATTTTATTGTGGTTAGGGTGGTCAAACAAACACCTACTTATTTTTCCCTCAAATTTAAGTACTACTACATTGAAATTTTCAAATTTTCACCAAATAGATTTAAAAAAACCTAGTAGTTTAGAAACTACATTCAATTTGCTACAGATTCTGTTGTTACATATTTTTGAAATAATATGGATAACTTATTCAAATTTTTACGTCAAGTTGCTTAACTCTAATTTTTCTAAACTTTTTGCCACTTAAGGGCTTGTTTTTTCCATGATGATCCTGCACATACCCTCGTGCATATCCACTTCAACTCCTATGTGGGGTTTGAGTCCCATTATAGTTTTTTTGATACAAAACTGTTCATCCCCCTGATATTGAGGCACATACTTCAACAAGTTGGTGAACTTCTTCCAATAATGAATCATAGTCATATTTCCTTGGGTTAAGTCATGAAATTCTATCACTTTCTTGTTAAAGAAAAGTTGCGATAACCATATCTTCCTAAAATCTTGGAGGAAGAGTTCTCAAGTGATCTTAGCAAGCTGTAGGTTTCACTCTAGAACTTCTCATTATCCTACCAAGTCACTGCTTCACCTAGGAGCTAATACGTAGCCCATGCCCCCTTAGTCTATTTAGAAAAGTTATAGAGCCCAAAGTATTTTTCCATTTCTATAATCCAAGCCTCAACTCCTATTCCGATAGCCTTACCATCGAACTTAGGCAGTGCTACTATTTTGAGTCCTTTCCCAAGATCTTCCTCAATTCGCCCTCGTGGACCTGCCCCTGGACCACCGTCTCCTTGATTTCCTTCTGCATTCTTGCAGTCCCAGTCCTCGAATGCCATTCAGACTTCTTGCTCTATGTGATCCATGTGAGACTCTTGTTGATTCAGAAGCTCTAGAATTTTCTCTAGTCTCTTGTTTGGTCCATTATCAAAACCACTTCCACCCCTGTCTTACCTGGTGGTCACCATGATGTCTCACACTTATCTTGCAACACAGTCACATTCATCACATCTCAACACAAGGTTCTATGAATAAACATTCTTATGCTACATCACAAAATTTCCATATGCATACATCCCTCAACATAGAAGACATACACATTCATGCAAGATACACACATTTTAGAGTCTCTCATTGAATGCACCAAAATATCATTTGATTTTATTTATATATTTAAGATGAGTCAATAGATCCTTATTTACAATAGACTTCTAGTTCCATCATTATGATTTCTCAGTATCAAATATGGGACATTTCTTTGGATCATCATCCAAATTTACATCAAACTTTACAGTAGAGGATGGTTGAGCATGTAGGCTTTCATTTTACTCTTTGGTCAACAAGGGTGCATTGGGTCCACAACCTAGAGGCCAATCCCTAATTACGAAAAGATTTTTGATCTTGGGTGTTCACTTCTCCTCAATCTTCAATCCTTTCTCTAGTTTCAGTCATGGAATGTCTTGAGCTAGGGTTTCTTCATCCAAAATTTCTAATGGAACCTCCACCTTGGCATTTTCTTCCTTCACGTCATTCTTACATGGGGTTCTAACAGTTTTCCCTTTCCTTCATCCTGCCTTTGACCTTCCCATTCCTATATTCAATTTAGGTTCGGTCAATTCTCAAGACTTTCAATTTCGGGTCAAGGGTCAACTACCCTAGTCAACTATGGTAGAATCAAAAGGCCTAGAGCTAAACCCTAAGCTCTGATACCAATCATAATAACCCATTCTAAATTATTACTTAATTAATATTATTGTAAATGACACATGAATATACTCTAAATTAAAAAGACATAACTAGTGGCTAAAGTCAATCATAGCTACAAATGTCCATTTAAATTGAGTCAAAGATTCTTATATTCACTTCAAAAGTCAAATTACAATATCAAGTTTTACTTGGCTCCTAAGGCCACAATGTCATTACATAGTACATTTCTCTTCAAATACATGAATGAATTATGTAATAACCCTCCTGGTTGCTAGTTGGACTCAATAGTGTTATGTTTTGTTTTGATGCTCAGATTCTATGATGACACTGTTATTGTTTGATATGGTTAGTTTAGATGCTAGATGATGTTATTTCATTTTGGACATGATTATTTTATATGACATTGTGGTTGGTAATGTTAGTTGATTTTCATGATTATGATATGATGCAGTGATTTAATTTAATATGTTATGAGATGATTGTTAGTTAGAAATGTAATTCATTGATTATGTTACAATTGTTAGAATAGGTGTGACGAAGGACAATATAGCATCACTCGTTCGCGAGTGCCCTGTTATGTTGCGATTCCTTCTCACAATGCAGTATTTTGATTTAATGCTTTGATGTTATATATATATGCACATGTACACAACTTCGTTTGTATGCAGGATTGCAGGTACAAGTCTCGATTCCACCTGCTTCGGCAGGACAGGGCGAGCACCAAATAACCCAACGGATAAATGTTGATACAAAGGTGACGATGAAGTCCTCCCGTTCCATGATGTCAGGTCGTCTCATTTGTTTGGTATAGTTGTTTTGTGTATTTGTCATCATTGTGTGTCATGTTATGTGTTTTGTCTTATTTTATTTATGAGGGCATTTATAGTTATGACTTGTCTTAATGATTGAAATAAATTATTTATTTTAATGTTGGATTAAGAGGTATTTAAATATTTAAATGATTTAATTATTTTTGGAAAATCATATACAACAATTAAATAATAATTAAATATTAAATGTGATTTAATTATTTTAATCATTTATTTGGTGGTGGATAATTATGAAAATAATTTATTTAAAATAAATATGTAATGTGAGGTGCAAGAAAAGTTGCAAAACAAGAAATAAAAACAATAAAACAAATAAAAGAACAAAAAGACAGAGTGAGCCAATAGGAATGGAGAGATGGGAAAAGCTAGTTTTAAAGAATTGATTTTCTTTTAATTTTGGATTTTTTTGGACAACTTTGAGGGAATGGGCAATATATTTTATTTAATTAGGAATTTTTAAGGGTTCACACACACAGAGATTTTTGTTACAGAAGTTGTGCAAGAGATTGGTTGTGTATTCTGAAATTTTAGAAAGGGTATTGAAATCTTCTGTTGTATTGGGAGGAGAGTTTTAAAGAGAGATTGTCAATCTGTTTCTGGTGAATGTTCTGGAGAGTCTTCTGAACAACAAAACAAGATTCAAGTTCGAAGGTGAAGTTCTGTGGAGGAGATTTGGAGGCACGATCAAGGAACACTTCGAGGACGTCAAAATCAAGCAGGCTTCCTCAGACTTTCGAATAAGCATTGGACATCAGGTTCTTCTTATACATTCTTTCTAGTATTTTCTTTCATCTTTGTGCTTCAGAGAAAACAAAACAAAATTTAGTAAATATGGTTTATGTGAAGAAAGGAAAATAAACTGTTATTCGAATTAAAAATTAGTGAAGGATCTTAGACCTGAAATCAAGAAAAATATAGTTATTGTTCTGTTCTCAAATTTGTCAAAAACAAAAGAAACCCTATCATCTGAAATTTCCAACTCAACAAAAAATAGGATTTTAAGAAACAATATCTTTGTTAGAAATTATAAATTTGGAGGTTTTGGATACATCTTTACATGGCTGAATCTATTCATTATTCTGTGTTTTTCTGCTAATATGTTGTTTACATTTACCTTTGTTATCATAATATATATATATATATATATATATATATATATATATATATATATATATATATATATATATATATATATATATATATATATATATATATATATATATATATATATATATATATATATCTTTTATATATATTAGTATTTTAAAGTACCCTGGTGGCATTTGTACCTGTGCGTCAGCCGAGGCCATATTTCCTTCAGAAATTCGTATTGGATTAAAATAAAAAAATATATATATGAAATTTTATTTTAAATGGTCCTTATATAAAAAAATTATTTATATATTTTTTTAAAATTTATAGGGGCAAGGGGAAGGATGGCGGAGGCCGTACCTCCCCCTCTCCCCACAGCCACGGACGGCTGCGACAGCAGTCCGTAGACTGCTGTGCGTAGCAGTCCGTAGACTGCGCGCACAACAGTCCTACGAACTGTTGTGCAGTCTGCCACCGGCAGCTTGGGCTGCGTGGCTTTGTTTTTAATTAAACTTTGTTTATTTATTTTTTTAGTTTTAAATTTTAAATTTTAAATTATATATATATAAATATATATATATATATATATTTATATATATATATATATAAATAAATATGTATATATATATATATATTTATATATATTTAATTATATATATATATATTTTTTATTATTATTTAAGATTAGTTTAAAAGTAAAATATAATTTTGTTTAGAAATAAAATATTAATGTTTTTAGTTTAATAAAATTTAATTGGTTATTTTATTTAATATTTTTGTTAGGTTATAATGTAATTGAATAATAGTTTAAGATTAATTTGTATTATTAAAAAAAAAAAGGGAATTACTTTATTGGTTGAGCAAATAATACAATCGGGAATTTATATTTTTTTTTATTTGTTGTTGTGGAATTATGTCGAGATAATGACAATTCATTTTATTTGGTGTTAGGAACCTGATACTCTTTTGTGATTGACTGAAGTTTATTTTTATTTTAAATGCATTGTTAGTTCTTTTCCGTAATGGTTATCGGTTAGTGTTGAACCCAATTAGGGTTAGGGTGAATCTTAGTTCCAGAGGCATGTATTAGTCTTTGAATGTTATACTTGTGTTGGTTTAACTCTTGAAGTTGATATTGTTGCCTTATGTTTGGAAGGGTTGTATGGGGTTGTTGTAGTTTTCTCGTTCAGTGTTGTCGATGTGAGAACCGTATTGGTCTATGAAAATCTTGTTCCAGAGGCTTGTGTGTTAAAGTGTTATTTGCTTTGTTTATGCTTTTGAGCGTTATTGGTATTAGGTTAGGAAGGGTTGGACGGGTTTGCAAGACTTTTGAATATGAGCAGTTGCAAGATGGTTAATGCCTCGTGTACCTGGTTTTGGTTTTATGATTTATTTGTGTTAGTCCAACCCTTGCCTACTTTGAGGTATGTTAGGGGTCATATGAGGGAGAGTAGCTCTTCGTGGGCACCGGCGCCTCAGATGAGGAAGGGCCAGGATAACCCACGAAAGAGTAGTAAACAAGTGATAACCTAAACAATAGATTTAGGGGGTTGGGTAGTTTAAAAATACAAGATAATAAAACATTGGATTCCTCGGCTATGCATTAGGGCTACCCTAGACTAGTGATAGACTGAGAAGGCCGTGGTTGGAAAAGCCATAGTCTCATCTTCATGAGAGATTATTGGTTCTGCATCAGCTACCCTATGGTGCTGGCACCTCGGTTAGGAGGAAGGGCCAGGAGATCCATAGATGGGTGCCGACGCCTCAGTTGGAGGAAGGGCCAGGAGAATCCCATGAGAGCTATGCGATGACACTCTCCACTTGACACCCTTGTGCTTTGTTGTTGTTGCCTCTGGATGTTATCTCTTTATGATGTCCCTTGAATTCTTGTGAATTGATTCTTGATTGTTAAGTGAGAGTACTTCATGTTATCGTGATGAGTTCTTGGCTTAATCTTGTCATGTGATTGGTGAAATTTGATGGTTGTTCATTGTAAGCTTTGAGTTGTACTTGTTTTATATCGTATTGTGGTTGAGTCGATTGACATTCATGGTCGGGTTCACTTCCTCGTCACCTCTGAGCACGGGGGGTGAGTTACTTGTAATTCACATGGTTGGGTGGAACGTGCTCCGCACCCGTTGGGTTCCCCATCAGCATCTTGTCTTCTCAGCTTTCCGCAGTGGAGTTGTTCCAGTGATCAGTTGTACTTCATGTTCATTATTCTTGTATCAATCCCCATGTTGGGAAATTCAATGTAATTCATGTATCAAAGAAAATTGTAATGTAATATTATTTCAATGATGTAATAGTTAGGTTTAATTTGGATCTTGTTAAAAGATTTATCATGGATGTAATTATGCGATGTTATCATACTCACATCATGGCTATCGGTTGTATCATTGTATATGGTTTTCATAAACTAAATGGTTATGTTATTTTCGTTATCTTTATTCTATTTTGTGGTTGCAATGTAACCTCGTGTGCCCCAAAGAACCAAGTGTATTAATGTTATGTGTTATGCTATGTGATTTTGGTTTAATGTTGTTACATGTTACTTTTGTTATTTAAAAAAAAAAAATATCCGCATTATGTGTGTGTTCTCTGGGGTTTGCACGGTGGGCGTTACAAATTACATCAAGTTACATCATGGACTATAATAGTCTAGTGAACAACTAGGTTCTCCTTCAATGCTCACCTCCAATGGTGGATGAGAACATGGTTGAAGCACTTTATTGCCCAACCACGAATCTTACACCTCCTCTGTATTCTTTTGACTTGAAGAATGCCTGACATTACACAAAAATTTTAGCAAGAGAACAACTTGCAAGGTGGAATCTGGTGCATGCCGATACATCAACATGCAATTTGAACTATCTACAAATTAGAAAAGAAAGTGCAATATCTATGCTAGGAATGGTAGAGAGTGAAATCACAGAGTTCATTTATACACACATTATGAACCATATTGCTTGGCCAAGCATAATAAGTATGTTACAACAACAAACGATAGGTTCTGGTAAAATAAACCTATACTCTTTGAATACATTTTGGAACTCATCCCAGAGTATAACACCTATCTACCTTCTAGCAACAACTACCTATGAGTGCTCTAGTTAACTAAGGCATCACTGTTTTGTTCAAGTATTTAAAATATTCTTCCACAAATGTCTTCAAAAGAAGAAATAGAATACAAATTTATAATGTAAACATAAATTAGATTCTATGTTTACATTTTCTCAACATAAAAAGTCATATTTGTAACTTGCTCATGGGTGATCCCACAATAGTGGTTTACAATTTTTGGCCAAAATAGACACTTAAATTATTATTTTAACTAAATCTTTAAATTCAGGCACCTATAGGGTCATCCCACAATAGTGGATTACACTTTTTGGCCAAACTTGACATTGAAATGAACATTTTAAGAGAAAACTTCACTTTTTGACACTTATAGTAGGTAAACTATTAGCAATTTGAAAATGATGCAAACTAGTGATTTGTGAGATTTTGTCTGTAGATTTTAAATGTATTTTTTTTTTAAATTGAAATTAAATTGTAATTTTTTTGTGTCTCCTGTGATAACTAGTTTTTAATAGTAAACAACATTTTTAAAAAGTGGTGTGTACTTCGACTTGCATAACTTTTTTTCTACAAAGGATAAAATTCCAATTCTTTTAAATTTAGGTTGGTAACACAAGTATCTAGGGATTTCATTTTGTTTCATAGCATTTTGTTGAATTTTTTTCTTTTAATTAAGTTTTGAAGTCAAAAAATTTATAATTTAGACATAGGTGCACTTCGACTCGCATAACTTTTTTGGTATGTATTGAAATTCATTTTTTTTTCTTAGAACAAGGACATCAATACCTAGTGGATATCTATTTTTTAAATTTTTTTCCTCAAATTTACTATTTTTCCACAATGATTTTTCATCGAACTTGACGTTCGGTGAAAAACCTATGTACAGTAAAACTAAAATATAAAATATAAAATAAAAATAAAATATATTAAATTTATAGTTGTTGGAAAGAACGTTTCGATCACTACAATCATCCAACTTGGTTTATCAAGTTGACTCCATTTTCACCTCCTTCCCAAGCTTCGATAGTCAAAAAAATGCATAAATTTTGAAATGGTGGAGGGGAAGGTGAAAAAAGGGGGTTCATTAGAACCCCCTTCTAATGAAGGGGGTTCATTTGAACCCCCCTTATATGGTGCAAAAGTGTGTCTATTAGAAGAGGGGTGGTTCATTCCAACCCCCATTAGAAGGTTTAAAAACCATTTTAATTTGATGAGAGCATTTCTAATTGCCTTGCTAGAAAAATTATAACCCATTCATTGTGGGTTTACCCTATAGCTGCTAAACCATGAGGGAATTTGAAGATGATGAAAACTTGAGTCTTACAAGTACATTTTTCATAGATTCTAAAAATATTTTTCAATTGTTTTAAATCCCAAATTGTGAATTTTCTTATCTCCCCATGAAAATGGTGTTTTTAAGAAAACAACATTTTTAAAAAAGTGACGACACCATATGGGCTTTATGTAACTTTTTCCCCATGAAGTGTAAAATTCTAATTCTTTTCCAAATTTAGATTTAAATTTTACATCTTAGTGCTTCCACTAGATATTTTTTATTGAATATTTTTTCTTTAATCAAGCTTTCAAAAGTCAAAACCAATTACATCTCGTGACATAGCCATCAGAACGCTAACTTCTTTTTTTTTTCTATATATATCAAAATTCAATTTTAGTTTTTTGTTTTAATCAAGGACTCAATATCCTGCAAAATTATATTTTTCAAAATTTCTTTTGGATAATCGCTATTTTTCACATGTGCGTAACAAAGACCTCTATTTTTGATGAAAACCTGCCTAATAAAACTAAAAAATAAATACATAGCCAAAACCAAAGAGTATTAAAATTATATTCATTGGATAGTTTGTCTCTAAGGACTAATTTGATTCTAGCTTGGATTTAGAAGGCTCCTCCATTTCATCCTCAACCCGAGCTTGTGCTACAAAAATTTAAGGTTTTTCTCGTGTTTGCTAAGTATCGATAAATAAGGGGTTCATACCTAACCCTGGGAACCCCTGGGTTCATATCAACTCCCTAGAACCTCCTGGGTTCGTCAAACCAAGGTCATTCCAAACCCCCTTCAATATGCTTTTGTTTTTTGGGTGGGAAATGTGGGCCCAATAATTAATGGGTTCGGTCGAACCCTTTTTTCATTTGGTCGAACTTATAGGTTCATTCGAACCCCTAAAACCAATTTTTTTGCTATGGGGTCATTTTTTCTCAGTTTTCCTTCATCAAAATGTAAACCACTATTGTGGCTTCACCCTCATATGGGCTTACTAGCTTATCCTATACATTCAGCCACATACAACATACAAAATTATATCTATTTCATTTTGACATGAAGGAAATCAACCATGTTGATCATCTAGATCGACTCAAGCAAGACTTGGTGTGTCTGAAGCTTAAACTCATACAATCGTTCCTATCGAATGAGGTCATTTTCTTACCTAATATGATATTCATACAAATGCAAGGCTGAAGAGACCTTCGACAAGCCTCTTTTTGTTATTGTTCCATACTATAACATGAATTTGATAAAATACAAATGAAATACGCATAATATAAATGGGGATTTCCTACCCTCCTATAAGATCGTGGTCAATCCTACACAAGGATTTATCTTAACAAATTACTTAGTCATCGAAATAAATTTTGATGGCCTTCATAGGAAAAGCATCTATATGCAGATAATGGTAATGGCCGAACCTTTGAAGCTCATTGAGCCTCGGCCTAGCCCTATACACTAATCGTGTAGACTCTAAGACATGGAGAAATCCATACTACACTAGCTGCAAGCCAAGCGACTACCTTAAGGTAATAAAAAATTTCTTTGCAATCGACCTCAAGGTCGTATCAAACATAGAACAATGTTTCACTTATTATGGTGATGTGATAACACTACATTGAAATGAATAAAGACTTCACACATGTTTTGATAATAGCAATTAAGTCAAGTTGAAGGTTGCAAGGAATCGATTTACCTCAAATTTGGCAAGCTTTTGTGATGTTTCCCTTGATTTTCCTCTGGCCTCAAGTTCCCCTACTACTTTTTCCTTTTAACCCTAGGCTCTCTATTTTTTCACTCGAGAGCCTTCAAGATAAAACAAAAATGGTAACATCTCTCCTTTCTGCATGTTACCAGTGTCAACATTATTGCCTAGTTGTCAGCCTTTATTGGGTTTGAATGTGGTCATTAATCTAGTGGTAGTCCACTCCTCTATGTGCTACCTATGTGGATTCTCCATTATTTTTTAACAAATCAATTCTTAATATATCAGTCATCCATTTGAATTATAAATAAATAAATAAATATATATAAATTATATATATGTACATATGTATGTATATGTATGTATATATATGATATAGATATATATATATATATATGTATTAGATGGGTGAAGCCACAATATTGGTTGACAATTTGATGAAGGAAAACAGAGAAAAAATGACCCCATGGAACAAAAAATGGTTTTAGGGGTTTGAATGAACCTACAAGTTTGACCGAACCTAAAAGGGGTTCACTTGAACTAGGGTTCGAGTGAACCCATTAATTACTGGGCCCACATTTCTCGCCCAAAATAACAAAGGAAATGCATATTGAGGGTGGTTCACTTGAACCAGGGTTTGAGTGAACCCTAGTTCAAGCGAACCCCTAGGGGTTTGCTCGAACCCCTATGGGTTCGCACAAACCCCCCTTATTCCTCATTCTCCCACTAAAACACAAAAAAAACATAATTTTTACACTTTGAAGCTCAGGTTCAGGATGAAAATGGAGGAATCTTCACAAACCCAACTAGGATTAAGTAGTCCTCAAAATGAGCTATCCAACGAATATTATTTTAATATGTTTTGGTTTTATTATTTATTTATTTTTTTAGTTTTATTAAACATAGATTTTTCATTGAAAATGAAGGTCTTTGTTCTGCACATGTGGAAAAATATCAGATTATCAAAAAAAAATTGTAAAATATGAGTGCACTAGATATTGAAGTCCTTGATTTAGCAAAAAAAATTGAATTTTGATATATACAAAAAAAAGTTACGTGTTATATGGTCGTGCTATGTCTAAATTGTAATTGGTTTGACTTCAAAACTTGATTAAAGAAAAAATATTCAATAAAAAAATATCTAACCAAGTGGAAGCACTAGATACAGGAGTTACAAATCTATATTTGAAAGAATTAGAATTTTATCCTTCATGGAAATTTTTTTATGCATTATACGGTGTGCGTCACTTTTTATGATTTTTTTGAAAAAACCAGTTTTCGTGGGAGATGGAAAAAGAAGTGCAATGATTTGATTCCAAAAATTTTGAATTTTTTTTTTTAGAATCCAGAAACAAAATGTGACGAGACTCTAGTTTTCATCATCTTCAAATTTCTCACGGTTTAGTCGCTATAGGTGCTCGAATGTGAAGGGTACATGTGTAGGATTATCATGGAAAAAATAGGCCCTTAAGTGGCAAAAAATTCAAAAAAATCAGAGTTAGGAAACTTGACATAAAAATTTAAATAAGTTATCTATATTATTTCAAAAATATGCAAGAATTGAATCTATAGAAAATTGAATGGAGTTTCTAAACTACTAGGTTTTTAAAAAAAAAAGTCTATTTGGTGAAAATTTGAAATTTCAATGCAATGGTACTTAAATTTCAGGGAAAAAATAAGGTGTCTGTTTGACCACCCTAGCCAGAATAAAATGATACTTATTTTTTATAATATTTTAGATATAAGTAGAGAACCCATGCCCCGATGTGATGCATATTTTTTTGTAATTTTTTTCCAAGTAAATAATTAATTATGAATTTTTTATTACAACTTTTTAAAAAATATAAAAACTAGTATGTCTGACCAGTTTAACTTGGTCATAACTTCATGAAACTCAATTTTTCTCTGTTTTAATCCTATATTATGTGAAGCATATAATGTGACGAATGTTTTGGATTCAAAAAATGTGATACCATTTGAAAGCTATAGATGTTTTTTAATCAACCTATCAATTAGGACTTTAGTCATAATTTGAATAGAAAATGAATAATAATTACTTATTAAATTCAAAATAAAGCATAATTTATATCGGTGGAAAGCTGAGATTCTCCTTTAAAAACCCTTTTCGTTTCATCAATTTTGTATAAATAAATAGTCGTCAGCCACATACCCATCATATTGCCACTTTTTGGCCCATCATGATCCTACACATATCCTGAAGATTTAGTTAAAAATAATAATTTCAGTGTCCATTTTGGCCAAAAATTGTAAACCACTATTGCGTGATCACCTATATATATGTGTGTGTGTATCTATACACATATATGTATACATATATATATGTTTGTGTGTGTATATATATATGTATACATATATACATATATGTATATGTATACATATATACATATATATATGTATACATATATACATATATACATATATAACTATATATATGTATATATGTATGTATGTATGTATTCGTATTTATTTTACATACATATATATATAGTTATATATATATGCATATGTATATTTATATTTATATTTACACATTCATGAATAAGTTGTTTGTAATGGCTTACAAGTTCCATACATCATTACTTACAATTTAGGAACTTAAATTTCAAATTTGAGCATTCTATATATATATATATATATATATATATTAAAAAGGAAGTTTCTTTCATTTCTTCAGACACAAAGTTTTGAATAGAAAGATTTTAAATCTACAAGCCATTATTTTCAATAACAAGACAATTCAAGCCAGGCAATTTCATTCTCTTACATATGCAACTTAATTCAAATGCAAGTCATCACACCATTTGTGGTGTGTGCACCCAGATTCTAACTGGCTTACCATTCAATCCGGCTAAACAATCCTACTTCAACCATGTTCTCATCTTTCAACCTGGCACCCTGTAACTACACATACTTGCACTTGCAAATTGATCAGTAATATTCAATTCTTGATGACATATAAAATACTTTTCAAAAGTTCACAAAGTAAACATTAGTCAACTCCTCTCATTCAATTTTTGAATATTCTAGAATCTCCATTTAATATTTGATTGAATTTCATCAATAATTATATTTTCCATATTTAAATAAATATGAAATAAAATTGGGTTATAACACACTAGTTTATGTTTTTTTGACAAAAACAACACCAATTTATGTGGCTTCCTTTTTTGAACCCTTTAATCTTTACCATTTTCCAAAAAATAGTAGTTTTGAAGGTAGATTCAGAGCACTATGAACATTGTTTTTGTTGCATCTTATAATTTTGAGTGTAAGTATCCTCAATTTCTCATCCAAGGTCAGTATTTCCTAATTTAAAAAAAAAGTGGCCACTTAACACCCCTTTTTGGTCCCCATCATTTTGCACTTACCCATTTCATCCTTAGGATATTTTTGGATTGGGTCAGGGGCTGGTTGAATCACCTATCAAATTGTAAGTCAATCATATAACTTGTCCAAATCATCAAACCCCCACTACCACTCAAATCTTCAACATGAAACATTTTGAAAAAAAAATAATTTACCCTAGGGTCAAATCTTGGGGTTTCACTTTTTCTATGTTTCTATAAGATGAAAATATATATCTATTTCAACATGATGGATTTAATGATGTGTGAGAAGAAGTTAATTGTGAGTATATTATGATATTATGAACACTTACAAACAACAATGCAAAATTTAAATTGATTATTCTATTCTCTTGGATGGGATCACTATTGTGATCCTAGCTAATATTTTGTGATTCCATCACTTTTTGTAATTCTATCATAAGTTCTTGTACACATGAAATTTTCATTTTCATTTAGCTATTATCTTTTTTAAGATTGGATGATGTTGATGAATACCTTTAGAATCTTGTTTAGCTAGGATTGAAGCAGTTCAATTTGCCTCACCTTATTCAAGCCTACTTTTTTTCTCTTCTTAATAATTACATGACAAGACATTAGTATATATATATATATATATATATATATATATATATATATATATATATATATATATATATATATATATATATATATATATATATATATATATATATATATATACAAGAAAGGAAAGGAACCAATCCCTTGCATTAAACAAAGTTCAAAAATTTAAATCAAGATATAAATTTTTAATAGCATAAACATAGTCCAATTGATTGGCCATTAGGCCAAACCAAACAACACTAACATCACAAAAAGAGAACAACAAAGAGACAACAAGAAAAATATTAAACCAAAATAAAATACGAAAAACACAAGAGCTAGAGTAAGGAATCCTAATCCTCACTCATAGTTCTAAGGTTTTCATCCCATTTTGCCACTCTAATTAAAAATTGATCATCCTACTAGTTCTTCTTCTTCTTGGAGACCTATACATCATCATCCATATCTTGTTGTTTCTTACACTTATTAATATTAAACTATATATTTGGACCTTAATAACAAACCTTCTCATTATCTCATATGTTATTTTTACCATCTCGTTCATATAATTTTTCTATTTTGACAAGCTTATGTTGATACATTTATAGTTTCATACATGTTGGTCCAATTATCTTTAAAGCTTTGACATCATGTGACTTTGTCATGTAGTTCCTCTAGCTTGTCAACTCTACTTTGTGATTCTGCAATCTTAGAACAATATGTATCTAATAGGTCCTCCTTGATGTCTTCTTTATTATTCTATTCACTATTATCAATCTTCTCTCCATTAGTATTCATCTCCTTGATACTATTATTTACCTCCTCATTATCAACCTCCACAGTGTCCACTTTGGCAAGTGAATGGGAGAAATAATCTTCAATCTATTCAAGTAGTGAATGAAAGCCAACATCTTCAATTTAAATATCTTCCTCAAAATTAGACAGTGAGTGAATATCATGATCATCCCCTTTATCAGCCACATGACCTTCCTTCTTCTTAGTACAAGTTAACTTGCTAATTCTGACAAAAGCATTTCCCAACCTCACAGACCTTCTTTTACCATAGTGAACAACATTATCCTCTCTAGCCATGTCATCCTCAGGAATATCAAAATTGGAATCAACAGTAACATTAGTCGAAATTGACTTTCTTTTAGCATTCTTCCTATTAGCTTTGCAAGGGGAGTTCAAAATCTTAACATTATCATTAAGGGATATAAGGATATCCTTTGTGGGGGGCTCCTATAGCTTCTTCCCTTTCTTCCTTTTAGGAATTGTGGTCGAGATAATATCATTAAAGATAGGAGTGGGGATTACCTTTCTTCCCCTTAGGAATAGAGGTTGAAGGAGAAGTTCAAAAACTCATGTTCCTTGCCACCTTGAAAGAGGTAGGGTTTGAAATTCCCTCAATAAAGAAATTTGTTTTCCCTTTATTAGTAGCATAGGAACATTTTTTTTTTCTTGTTAGGCTTGACATAGTAGTTTTATTGGGAGATTTTAGCAAACTAATGGAATGAGAGGTAAATTGATTCAAATTTACTCACAATTAATTCTTTTCTCATACTCTCCCAATACAAATAACACCAAAAATCAAACTTTTATCTCTGCCAATTTTACACAGGTGGGTTGCAATTTGCATCTAGCAAAATCCTTCATTCAACCTCTAAAATTTTAACAATAAATTACTTACAACCACAAGGGTTGTGGATTGTTACATTTCCCTTCATATGCACACAAAAATCAAAAATCAAAATGGATTTATATTCATCAAAATCCAAGGTCACAACACAACCTTTCACCTGCAACACAACCACACACTTACATACAACCTCTAAGGATTGTGGTCTATTACATGCCCTTGTAAAAGTATGCAAAATCAGAAAATGAAAATCAAAAGATTTCCTCAACAATTAAAGGTTGGTTCTCAACCTCCACACTTGCAAACAACACAAACTCAAACAATACAACTTCACATATTAATCTATGCAACTCTGAAAGATATCAAATCATCTGCAAACCCTTCAAATCTACCATTAAAATCATCAAAAACTCTTTGGAGGTATGCTACTCCTAGTCTCTTCTATTTCCTTTCTTTGGAAAGACTAACTCCAAAATGAGAAATTTTCCTTTTGTATTTCCTAGGATTTGCATTATAATGCATTTTCCTTTCATTTTACTTACATTACAATAATTTCATTCAAAATTCCCAATTCCCATGCCACTCTCTCCAATTTGACCAATTTCCTCCAAAAATCAAATAAAATATTGCAATAAAACAACTCCACTACACCCACAACTTGCTCAAGGATTTTATGGCTTTTATTCCAACATTGCTTTCACCAATGAAAGCAAAAACTACTTTTTCCCATTCTTGGGCGTCCACCTCTGGGTTCCTATTTTTTAGTAATCTTGGTTGAATGAATTAAAATAAAAATTCAAAGAAATTATAACTCCAAGAATCCAAGCCCATATTTGTTTTTTCTTGATTTTTTTGTTTTACTAAACTTGGCCTCCACTATGTCATAAATGAATTTGACTCAATTTAAATGGAAAATTGAAATTACATTCATATGACATGAAATTGCATTTCTCCCACAATCAAAATTTGAATTTCATAAATCAAATAAAATACCACTCCAAAATTAGCCAAAAAGAAATCAAACCTTTTTTTGGTGATATAGGATTGCACAAGGCCATGGATGCTCCTACATCAGACACCCACAGTAACAAAAAAGTGATCCTATCACTTTCCAAGAGGATATACAAGATGAGTAATTTCAGACTCAGATAGCCATGAAGAGTCTCCCACAGGCTTTCCAAACCATTTCATCAAATATTCCATATACTGCTTCTTCCTTGTGCTTCTTTTCACCTTGCCGTCAAGAATTGCTTCAATCTTTTCACTCTCTGAAGTAGGTGTGAATTCTTGTGGTTGTCTTGTTGCTGAAAATTTATCATTTTCAACCTCATGGAATATGGTTAGACATGAAATATTAAATATTGGAGAAATATTTAAGTCATTGGGTAATTCTACCTCATAAGCATTACCTGGTTCATGTTTTCTCATAATCCGACAAGGTCCAATCATCTTCATTTTCCACTTCTTGTAGTTACCCATTGGAAACCTATCCTTTCTCAAATTCACCAATACCTCATCACCAACTTGGGACTCTTTTTATCTTCTCTTCAAATTAACATTAGTCTTGTGTTGAAAATTCACTTTATGAATGTGTTTTCTTACTTCTTCATGAATTTTCACTTTTCCAATGCTTTCTGAAAGATATAACACTATTGCAACTTGATTTCCTTCACTAAAAAAATCATTAGTAATACCATCTAAAGGATCAATTTCAACATTACATGACAAGGAATCATGCCCACCAATCAAGACATTTTCACTTACATTGTTCTCAAACAAGTACTCTTCAAAAAACTCTTCATTAACCTTCAAATTCAACTTTATCAAAATAAATTTCTATTGCAACTAACTTACCTACTTCTTCACTCTCTCTCTCATCAAAGGAAATAATAAAATCATGTTTTACCTTACCCTTTGCTACTACCTTCATTTCACTTGAGATTTCTTCTTCAATTTGAGTGAACAAATTTCCTTTCTCATCTTCATTATAGTTAATGTTAACAAAGCCAACATATTCTTGCTTCAAACCATCTAAAATTTTTATTTCATCAACCAAACAAGACCTTGAATTTCTGAAAACCTTACCCATTTCTTCTTTCAATGACTTCAATTTGTGCTTCACTCCATCCTTCTTCAATGTGTACGTGTTGTCATAACCATTGTGCATCTCCTTCTTGTCAAATTGCCAAGGTCTTCCTAGAAGAATATGACAAGATCCATTGGGAGAATATCACATAAAACTTCATCATAATATCTTCCTATCTTCCAGGAAATAGAAGAGACTAGGCTATCTGATATGGATTTTGGCACTTCTTCCTTTCTAGCTGCAATTTTCTTACCATTTCATCATCTACACAAGATTGTTTGTGCTTCCACTATCAATAATGACATTACCTGTATTTCCTTCACACTTGCATCTTTTCCTAAACAAACTTATCCTTTGAATGGATTTATCATGTTCGTTTAACATTGTTGTCCTAGCCATTAAAGTTTCACCATCTTCTGTTTCTTTGAAATGTGATGATCCTGCATCTTCTCTATTCACATTTTTTGTCCTATTCTGATTTTCAGTCCTTCTTCTTGGTCTTTCCTCTTCATGAGGACACTCATATGATTTGTACCCCTCTTTTCCACACTTGAAACTAGTTAATTTGTAATTTCTTCTTCCAAATCCTCTACCCGATCTTCCTCTTCCTCTAGAACTTTGATCATGGGTTTGATTTGAACTCTCCCCTCTTTCTTCCTTACTTCCCTTAGTGTCTCCAATCTGATCCTCATACTACTATAATTATTTTTACCCTTTTCCTCTTTACTTATTTTCAAACCTCCTATTCATTCTCTCTTCTATTTTTAATGCTATTTGATAAGCATCCTCCATTGTCACAACTCCAACAAGTGCCATTTCTTCTTAAATGCTTGGTCTCAACCCATTTATATATCTTGCAACCTTCTCTTTGGTCACCTCAGAATGTCGAGTTCTAATAAGAATTATATGGAATCCTTCCATATATTCTTTCACACTCTTCCTGGCTTGTCTCAAACCTTGCATTTCCTTGAGCAGGTCTAATTCATAATCCATAGGAATAAATTGTCTTTTAAGTTTTTCCAACATTTTATCCCATCTGTTAATCTTTTCTTTTCCCCTTCTTCCCCTTTCTAATTGAATCTCTCTCCACCATATGGAGGCATGTCCTTTCAATCTTGTTTTTGCATATCTTACCTTTTCTAGATCCTATATCTCTTCAAATTTGAAATACTCCCCTATCTCATTCAACCAATCTATTAATTCTTTTGGGTTTAGGCTTCTATTAAAGGTAGGTACATCCATTTTCGGTCTCTTTCCCATTTATGTTAAAGCTTTCAGCAGTGGGTCATTTTCAATTGCTACAATTTCTTCTCTTTGCTCAGTATCCAAACTAGCATTTTCTATTCTTTCTTCTTCATCTTCACCATCTTAAATTCTTGGGTATTTATTTCTTGCAAATACCCTTCTTATTTCTTCTTTTAGAGTCTCAACATGTCTTCTCAAAGCTCTAAAATCATCATCCCTTACAAAATTCTCTCCTCTTCCTCTTCCTCTACCTCTGGAAAACATGGTTGCAAACCCACAACACACAAATCCTAGTGCAAGCTACCTCTCTTTGATGGTCTGCTCAAACACTCAAGTTTAACCTTTCTCTGATACCACTGATGGAATGAGGGGTAAATTGATTCAAATTTACTCTCACAATTAATTATTTTCTCACTCTCACCCAATACAAATAACACCAAAAATAAAAGTTCTATCTCTACAACTTTTGCATAGTTGGGTTGTAATTTGCAGCCAGAAAACTTCTTCATTCAACGACTAAAATTTTAACAAAAAATTACATACAACCACAAGGGTTGTGGACTATTACATGCCCCTTTAGATGCATACAAAAATAAAAATTTCAAATGGATTTGTATTCATCAAAATCCAAAGTTGCAACACAACCACACACTTACATGCAACCTCTGAGGGTTGTGGGCTATTACATGCCCTTGGAAAAGTATGAAAAGTCAGAAAATAAAAATCAAATCTTGATTGCCTCAGCAATCAAAGGTTGGCTTTAAACCTTCACACATAGAAACAACACAAACTCAAACAATGCAACTTCACATATCAATCTCTACAACTCTAGAAGATATGAAATCGTCTACAAACCCTTCAAATCTACCATTAGCATCACCAACAACTCTTTGGAGGTATGCCAGGCCTGGTCTCTTCTTCAATCTGAGTGAACAAATTGCTTTTCTCATCTTCATCATAGTTAATTTTAACAAAGCCAACATATTCTTGCTTCAAACCATCTAAAATTTTGATTTCATCAACCAAACAAGAACTTGAATTGCTGCAAACCTTACCCATTTCTTCTTTCAATGGCTTCAATTTGTGCTTCACTCCATCCTTATTCAACATGTGTATGTGTTTTCATAACCATCACGCATCTCCTTCTTGTCAAATTTCCAAGGTCTTCCTAGAAGAATATGGCAAGGATCCATTGGGAGAATATCATATAAAACTTCATCATAATAGCCTCCTATCTTAAATTTTACCTCACATTGTTCGCTGATCAAAAGCTTCTTGTAATCTTGTACCCATGCTATCCGATATGGATTTTGGTGCTTCTTCCTTTCTAGCTACAATTTTCTTACCATTTCATCAGACACAAGATTTTTTGTGCTTCCACTATCAATAATGACATTACATGTCTTTTCTTCACACTTGCATCTTGTCCTAAACAAACTTATCCTTTGAATGGATTGATCATCTTCATTTAACATTGTCCTCCTTCAAAATGTGATGATCCCACATCTTCTCCGTTCGTTCCATTCAATCCCTTCTCTTCCTTCCCTTCCTTCCCCCTCTTCAGTTAATTTATATTTCCTCTTCCATCCCCATTCCTCTTCCTTTGATCCATAGGTTTAATTCAGGCTCTTCCACCATTTCTCCATCCCACGTCCTCCTTTCCGTCTCTTCCCTTTACCGTTTCAAACCTCCTATTTATTCTTTCTTCTATTTTTAATTCTATTTGATAAGCATCCTCCATTTTCACAACTCCAACAAGTACCATTTCTTCTTGAATGCTTGGTATCAACCCATTTATGTATCTTGCAACCTTCTCTTTGGTCGCCTCAAAATGTCCCATTCTAATAAGAATTATATGGAATTCTTCTATATATTCTTTCACATTCTTGCTGCCCTATCTCAAACCTTGCATTTCCTTGAGTAGGTCCAATTCATAATCCATAGGAATAAATTGTCTTCTAATATTTTCCAACATTTTATCCCATCTTTTAATCTTTTCTTTTCCCCTTCTTCCCATTTTTAATTGAATCCCTCTCCACCATATGGAGGCATGTCCTTTCAACCTTGTTTTTGCATATCTTACTTTGTCTGGATCTTATATCTCTTGAAATTTGAAATACTCCTCCATCTCATTCAGCCAATCTATTAATTTTTTTGGGTTTAGGCTTCTGTTAAAGGTAGGTAGATCTATTTTTGGTCTCTTTCCCATTTTTGTTAAAGCTTTTAGCAGTGGGTCATTTGCAACCACTGCAATTTCTTCTCTTTGCTCAGTATCCAAACTAGCATTCTTTGTTCTTTTTTCTTCATCTTCACCATATTCACTTATTGGGTCTTTATTTCTTGCAAATCCCTTCTTATTTCTTCTTGTAGAGTCTCAACATGCCTTCTCAAAGCTCTAAAATCATCATCCCTTACAAAATTCTCTCCTCTTCCTCTTCCTCTTCCTCTTCCTCTTCCTCTTCCTCTTCCTCTTCCTCTTCCTCTTCCTCTTCCTCTTCCTCTTCCTCTTCCTCTACCTCTAGAAAACATGGTTGCAACCCACAACACACAAATCCTGGTGCAAGCTGCCTCTCTTCGACGATCTGTTCACACACTCAATTTTAACCTTGCTTTGATACCACTGATGGAATGAGAGGTAAATTGATTCAAATTTACTCTCACAATTAATTCTTTTCTCGCTCTCGCCCAATACAAATAACACCAAAAATAAAAGTTCTATCTCTACAACTTTTGCATAGATGGGTTGCAATTTGTAGCCAAAAAAAATCCTTCATTCAACCACTAAAATTTTAACAAAAAATAACATAAAACCACAAGGGTTGTGGACTATTACATGCTCCTTTAGATGCATACAAAATTAAAAAAATAAAATAGATTTGTATTCATCAAAATCTAAGGTTGCAACACAACCTTTCACTTGCAACACAACCACACACTTACATACAACCTCTGAGGGTTGTGGGCTATTACATGCCCTTGGAAAAGTATGCAAAATCAGAAAATCAAAATCAAAATATTGTCTCAGCAATCAAAGATTGGCTTTCAACCTTCACATGTATACAAACAACACAAAATCAAACAATGCAACTTCACATATCAATCTCTGCAACTCTAGAAGATATCAAATCATCTACAAATCCTTCAAATTTTCCATTAGCATCACCAACAACTCTCTGGAGGTATGCTATGCCTGGCCTCTTCTATTTCCTTTCTCTGGAAAGACTAACTCCAAAATGAGATAAATTTTCCTTTTGTATTTCCTAGGATTTGCATTACAATGCATTTGCCTTTCATTTTACTTACATTACAATGAATTTCATTCAAAATTCCCAATTCCAATGCCACTCTCTCCAATTTTACCAATTTCCTCCAAAAAATAAATAAAATATTGCAATAAAACAACTCCACTACACCCACTACCTGTTGGAGGATTTCATGGCTTTTATTCCAACATTGCTTTCACCAATAAAAGCAAAAACTGCTTTTTCCCATTCTTGGGCATCCACCTCTGAGTTCCTACCTTTTAGGAATCTTGGTTGAATGAATTAAAAATAAAATTCAAAGAAATTATAACTCCAAGAAGCCACACCCATATTTTTTTTCCTTGATTTTTTTTGTTTTACTAAACTTGGTCTCCACTATGTCACCAATGAATTTGACTCAATTTAAATGGAAAATTGCATTTCTCCCACAATCAAAATTTGAATTTCATAAATCAAATGAAATTCCACTCCAAAATTAACCAAAAAGAAATCAAACTTTTTTTTGGTGCTATAGGATTGCACAAGGCCATGGATGCTCCTACATCACAAATGAACCCTCGATCATCTATTATTGTGTATCTTAGGGTCTTAAAACATGTCTTATGACAAATTAGGCCTTTTTTTTAGTAAATTACTATGTAAAAAAAAAAAAAAGATTAATAAAGAATTGGTGCGATGTGGATTTAGATTTGGGAAAAAAGATTGTGTTAGCAATTGTGTCCATGTAATGTAAAAATGATAACAATTACATCCAAGAACTAAAAGAGAATGATGTGTGAAATATATAGATAAATAAAAATTATATTTAAAAATATATATAGATGAATTTGTTAATTGAATCAATTCTCATACGTATATATTGTAACTAAGATACTAAATTAACATATTTTAAAATATAACTAAAACAATTTTAAAATTAAAATAAGAAGTTATGAAAAATATATTTTTTATTAAAAATAATTAGTCAATAGGTTGCATATAGTGTGAGATTTGAGCTTGAAACATGTCTCATGTCTGCAAACCACTCTTGAGTCATCAAAAACAACTTTCATTTGTCGTGAAATGGGAAATCAACTTGCTTTATTTGTCATTAAATGGTAAAAGAAGAAATGTTCATTCTATTTCCATTTGCAACATCTTTTGTCAATTTGATGGCAACTTTCTTTTTCCACTTGCATTGTTTTAATTTTTAAATCTTAATGTAAGTATTTTAAAATCATATAATATGTTGTAGCAGCTTTTTAGTAATTGGATGGATAATTCTATTTCCATTTGTAGTGTATTTTGTCAATTTATGGAAACTTTTTTTTCCACTTGCATTGCTTTAAGTTTTAAATCTTAATGCAGATATTTCAAATAATATGTTGTAGTAGCTCTTCTTGATGGGAAATTTTATTTCCATTTACAATGTCTTTTGCCAACTTGATGGCAACTTTCTTTTCCACTTGCATTGCTTTATATTTTACATATTCATGCAAATATTTCAAAATCAAATAATATGTTGTAGTAGTTTTTCATTAGTTCTTTTCATTATTTTTATCGACTTTCATAATTTAACATGTGGATAAATGACTGGTTGTCTTTGTATTTTTAGAAGATTTTTTTATAAATATAGTTGAATTGAAGAATAAATATACTTGAATTCAATAATTACTCTAAAAAAAATTCTTGAACACTACGAAATTTATCTTGTGTAGTCATAAAATAGATCTAATTGCTAAGATTCTTTGGTATTAAATTTGTTTACTATAATTCTTTCAAAATAAACAATGAGTAGTATCAAAATTTCTATTAAATATTATTTTTTGCATCATTGACTTTCATGCAATTTTATATGATATTTTTATCTCAAAAATCAAAACAACTAATTGTAAGTGCTAAATTTGAAAAAATATAGTATATACTAAATAATGATAAATAATTGCTTTTTGCATTTGAAAAAATACATTTTATTCTAAAAATTAAAAAATTAATAGTAAGTACTAAATAATAAATTGAGAATGATAGAGAATAGATGTGCAAAGATTTTTACAATGAATAAAAGTTGTCTGGGACTTATAATTTAAAACAAGTTTAATGGTAAACTTAATGGCAAAAGTCTCCAAAATATCACTTATCACATAAACTTCAAATAAATATTGATTTGATAGCTGAATGTGAACATTTTATTTTCATTTATATGTTTTTTATCAATTTGATGACAACTTTCTTTCTTCATTTGCAATTCTTTATGTTTTAAATCTATATCTAAATATTTGATAATCTAAATAATACTAAATTTCTTTCAGTAAAAAATCTAGATTTGTCTAAGTATATTTCATTCCATTATTTAGCATTTATTATTAATTGTTTAATCCAACCACATGCAACCAAAATTTCATGCACAAAATACATATTCTCTAACATATTTAGATATATATAATTTACTATGGACATAATCCTTCAATCTACTTTAAATGCAATAAAATAACAAAAGAAATGCAACAACTCCATCAAATTTGTTATCCACTAAAGGCCACAAATGATCTCAGGTAAATCGCTGTTCTACTCCTTTGTTAAAAAGAAGCGACTTGCACATCAACAATGGTAGACTTCTGACAATTGCATGTGGGGAGGGTGGCGGTTCGTAAGAAGCGGGACCAATGTTGCTTTCCCAAGTTTGGAATTTTCTTTTGCGTGTGCGGACATTTGTAGACTTCTGACCATTTCACGTTGCTGAGCAGCTTCTTAATAAGAATTTGGGGAGCCTGCGGACAAAACAGAGGCTTGGAAAGCTCTCTATTTGATAGAGATTGGATTTGAATGGCATACGCAGGACAGTGACAGAGATTGTATATGAATGGCATACGCAGGAGGAGATTGAAAGAGGTTACATTTGAATGGCATACAGTGGAGGACATTGACAGAGATTAGATTTGAATGGCATACACACAGGAGGACATTGACAGTCTGATTTTAATGTGTTCTAGAAAACTTTTAGATTGTCAAACACGTTTATTTCTTTCATATGGTAGAGCAGAGTAAGTATTACGGAAATCATCATTCAAGTAAAATTGTACATCTAGTTCAGGATTAAATCTGCACGTTAGACTGTCAATAGTGACATAGTGTGATGGTTAAGTTGTGTGACTGTTCTTGCCATCAAGGTTCAAACTCCGTTGGGGTGTAATCGTTGAGTGTTTAGGTTGGGGATGAGGTCCCCTATTTGTGACCTCACTAGTTCATAGCTCTGGGTCAAAAGCGTTTACCCTTCTAAATGAAAATAAAAATAAAAAATCTACACATTAGAAGATAGATTCATGAATTCAACTTAAAAAAGGACACAGATCTTATGTTCAATTTGAGGTGAAATACAAACATATGTATTCAACTTAGAAAATGACATAGATCTCATGTTCTTGATCTGAGGTGAAATACAAATATACTCTTGCTAGATAGACCATCGTAATTATACTAAAGAGGAGGAAAATGTAGCAGTAAAATTTATATGCACTACAAATTTTTTATTATATTTTTATGTCTATTGATAGGTTTATTGTAGTCGTTAGTATTCTATCATTTAATTTATCAATCTGGGGCGGTGTTTGGAACTGTCTGTGGTAAATCTATCATTTAAGATGATGGTTCAATTTTTTAGTGTTGACAATGATTAATGTGTCAATCCCTACTATTTTACTATCCTAACATCTATTGCACATGCTTGTAAGCATCTATTAAACCACACACATGTAAAATTGAAAGCAAGCATCCATTATACAACACAATTGCAAAAAATTTCAATTGGAAGCAAACATCTAATCTATCAACTAATTCTTTATGCTTGCATAACAAGTATTGAATTGGGAATACAACAAACATGTGAAACTAATCAAGCAGAATTTAAACACTGAAAGAAATCATGAGAAATGTCTGCAAGTTAATAGATGAGACAATGCATAGAGCTATTCTAATTACAATATATTACAACAACTTCTAGAAAAAAACCAGTAAATGAAAAGACAATTGATAATTTCTCCTTTGTCTAGGCGAGTGGGCCCAACTCTCTTTTCAAAGGGATTTGGAGCTATTCTACAATTAAACAAACTTTCTTCTTATTGGCATTTGAATGGAACTCATGCAGGTCAAATTATAGAGAAAGAGAGTTTATGTATTAATCTAAAATACAAATTGAACTCAACATAAAGAGATGATGGCCTTTCTATAACTTGAGCCTTATTTTCTTAAGCTACAATCTAAGAACTAACTAAACATTTAATTAGTGGGGGACCAACTGATCTAAGAATTTCTTTTGTAGTTTGATTTGGAGACACAGTCTCAAAGAAGTGTCACTATCCTAACTAAGAGAGATTGTGTCAAAGTTGTGGAAAAATATATCCATGTTATAACTAATAGCAATTTCCATCCTAGGATTGTCAAAAGTCCCTATCCCACATGGTAGTGATTGAGTCAACAATTGGTGAGATAGATCATCGATCAAAATGCCACCATGGAGTGTTGAAACTTATCCTATAGTAATACAACTCATTCTAGAGATTGTGATCTTTTCAAGAGTCAATTGTCACTCCTTAGCTCTAAACGGTTCTAGAGGAATTAACCCTTAGATCCTACAATTGATTTGCCATTAAAACACATATATACATGCATGGAAACATTTTAAAATTCTAGCAAATCTATCCATGCAAGAATAGCACTCTAAAACACATAATTCAAAAATTTTGTTCAAAGGAAGGTACGTTCAAGCAAAGGTATTTATAAAAATGGAAAAAGGGACTTTTGAACAAATGTCCCTTTCTATTCCTTTCATGGAAATTCCCAAAAAAGGAATGAAAAGCTACCTTCATTCGAAAAGAATTTCTAGAAAAGGAATGAATAGGGACCTTTATTCGAAGGTCCCTTTTTTTCATTTTTGGAAATTACCTCATTTGAAGGTTTTTTCTCCTTTTTTATGTGAACAAAATATGTTCGAATGAAGATCCCTATATACCTTCAAATGAAAGTGCCTTCATTCAAAGGGGCCTTCGAACGAAGGTCCCCTTTTTTGACATTCCACCCTCCCTTCCAAAATTTGTGCAGGTTTTTAGCTTTCGAAGCCTGGGTTGAAGGTCCAAATGGAGTGAACTTGACCAACCAAGTTGCAGTATTGCAATCCTCCAAATGAGCTTTCCAATAACCATAATTTTAATTATTTTATTTTTATTTTTGACTTTTTTAATCTTTATTGAACATAGGGTTTTCACTGAATATTGAGTTCTTTGTTGTACACATGTGAAAAAATAGTAAATTAGTAAAAAAATTGAAAAATATCTATGCACTAGGTAATGCTGTCCTTGTTCCAACAAAACAAAAATTAAATTTAAATACATATAAAACATGTTATATGTTCAACGTAGTACACCTATGTCTAAATTATAATTGGTTTGAATTCAAAACTTAATTAAAAGAAAAATATTCAACAAAACATTATGAAGCAAAATGCAAGAGCTAGATATCGGTGTTACCAATCTAAATTCAAAAAAATTAGAATTTTATCCTTTGTAGAAACAAAATATACCAAACATATTACACACCACTTTAAAAATGTTGTTTACTATTAAAAACTAGTTATCAAAGGAGACACAAAAAAGAAACAATTTAATTCATTTTTTAAAAAGTACATTAAAAATCTATAGAAAAAATATCACAAATCACTAGTTTGCATCATCTTCAAATTCCTAAAAGTTTAGCTACTATAGGTGTCAGAAAGTGAAGATTTTGTTCAAAATGTTGATTTCAATGTTAAGTTTGGCCAAAAAATGTAACCAATTATTGTGGGATGACCCAATGATGAATACTATTTGGGTAAGAGAAGAAACTATGTTAATTATAAGGGTTGGAAGTACCTTGTAACATGCAACATGGGAGATGAGGAGAACATAAAAAAGCAACTTCTTGGGAAAGGAATACACTAAAGAGGAAAAGTATAGACATCTATATCTTGAAGGACTTTCATGAGGTAATAAGATGGAGCTATGAGGATTTAAAGACATATGATTCTATAATCACCCACACAATTCTTCTTTAGCCTAATATAAAACTGTTACCCATTTTTCACCTATAGGCTCAATCAGAAAGGGTAACCCATGTTTTCAGAAATTCTCAAGACCAAGTGAAGGAACACTTGCATTAGGATCACTTTTCCTAACCTGTTTGCTTCTTGTGTAGATGCAGGGGAAAATAATGTTAAAATTTGGCATGTGGATTAAGTGTGGGTCCCAAGAGGGTTGAGCCTAGCGTGTAGGTCTTTAGTTTGGGGGTGGGTTTCATTTTATTTTTCCTTCTTTCCTTTTTGCCTTCTTTTTTTCCTTTTCCTTGTTCTGCCAGGGGCGGAACTGGGTCGGGATCCAAACTTGGAACTTTTCCAAGGTTTTAGTTCCTATTTTTGATCCAGTTCCGCCCCTGCTTCTACCGTTATTGTCTTTGTCGGGCTCCTTTTTCTCTGTTTTTGTCAAAGGCAGAGTCAGGTCGGGGTCCGAACTTGAAACTTGAAGAGGGTTTCAATTTCAGTTTTGTTTCCGCCCCGCCCCCGCTGTGTCTTGCCCGGGATCGGTTTTAGTTCTGATCCCACCATTCTTTCTTTATGCATTTTTCTTTCTTTTGATGGGCTCGGGCCCGGGTCAGGACCCCAACTTAGAACTTTTCCAAAGTTCCAGTTTCTGTTTTCGTTCCGGTTCCAACCCCGGTCCTGCTCTTTCTTCTTTCTTTTCTTCATGACCTGTGTTCTGCCTTGTCTCCTCCTTGGTTTCCCCTTATGTTTTCCTTCTTTTTCTTTCTTTCGAGTTTTGTCGGAGGTGGGACCGGATCGAAATCTGAAACTGAAACTTGGAAAACAGTTTCAGTGATGGATTTGGTCTCGATCTCGGTTCCGTCGGATTCATCTATCTTTTGCTTCTGCCTTTTCTCCACTGGTCCCGGTTCCAGTTTCATCTTGGCCCCACTCTCGCTAGTTTTGAAAGGTCTTAGTGAAAAGGAGTGCCTTTGGCAGGAGATGAGGATATTACCATAAGGTCTTGCCGACCGTCATGTGTCTTGCCGAATGGATTGGCCTGTCGGTGTAACCTTAACCGCCCGCTATAATGTCTCATCGACAGGGTGAAGTCTTGCTGACAACGAAGGGGCCTCACTGAGAAAATTTGACATCAACAAGAGATCTTGCCGATATAAGGATGTCTCCCCGACTGAAGAGAAAGTGAACTCATCGCCGAAAGATAAGGAGCCCGGCAAGAGATCTGGCTGAAAGACCAACGTCATGCCGACAATGCAGGAATTCTATAAAATGTCTCGGCGAAGTGAGGTGGTCTCAACGATGGAAGTAGGAATCGATATGAAGAAAAGATATCGCTATGAGGTCTTGCTAATAGCGATCACCTTGCCCATGAAAATGAGCATCGGTTTAACTTCCGTAGCTTGGTAAGAAGTCTTGCCGACAGTGCTAAGTTATGCCGATAGCTACTGTATAACATGCTCACATCAAGGAAACACGATTCACATCTCGCCAATGTGTGACCGTTTTGAAGCAACCTTTGACCACCTTGGAACCTACCTGGCACAAACTCGACCAATCAGAAGGTGCTAGGGAAAATCACAGGTAGTTTGATTGTTCGGCCCCCCTCTGTGAACAAGATCGACAGAGCATGCCGACATCACTCTACTCTGAGATCGAGGGTGATCAGACAGTAATGGTGTGACATCAATGACCACATCATAGTGCATTCAAGGTGACTCTGGCGAAATCCCGAGGGTGGACACGGAGGCTGCAAGTTAATGCAGTCACTATAAAAGATCTAAAGACCTGCCCAGGAGTGAGTTTTCACCAACATGAGTAGGGAATATGCATTGAATACGTCATTGACTTCATTCCAACCACTTCTGAGGCCGACGTGTCCAGGTGCCGACTCATTTTGAAACCCTAATGCAGGGGGCCGACACTCTTTTGTATATATGACATTTTTTCCTTTTTGTAAGGTGTTCTTAGTTAAGAGACTGCAAAAAAGAGAATTATTCAAACTTTGTAACTCATTTTCTATTATGAATACTACAAATCTGTGACATAGACACTCCTTATTTGTTTTCAATAGAAAGTCATTTCCTTTCAAATTTTCTTCATTGTTTCAGTATTGCTTGTGAGTTGAATGATAAAATCCTATGTGATCCTCTATTTTATCAGATTCCTTCAGTACTAGATGTAAAGAATATCGTGTTATAGTGCAGGTTTATGCTAGTGATCTCTTTCTGTCGTGTTTCTATTTGTGAAAACATCTTTGTTTTTCCTTCTATTAAGCATCAGAATAGTCATAACCTTACATAGACTCGCTTTTATTAACATAAATCTCTGTATTGTGATATTGTTTTAGCTCTATTGAGATTTTCTGTGAGTTTTCTGTAGTATTGTCATATTTTGATCTTTGGTGTATCACCCGTTAGTGATAGGTTTTGAAATTTAAGTACATCATTCTTACTCTTTCCCTTGTCACTCTTTAGTTTTTTTCTCAAAATATCTTAAGGGGAACCAACCCACAATATGGAGGTTCACTTCATTCCCAGGTCACCCACAACCTCGAAGTGTTCCCATGTGTCGATAGGTTGTTATAGTTGATAGCTTAGCAAGGGTGCAAACTTTATTTGACAACAGTTTTTGGCATGCCCAGTGGGACTGAGAACTATTTCCAGTCTCAAATTAAAATTATCATGCTACTATTTAGTATGCGTAGCAAAAAATTGTAGTTTTTAAGAGACAAATTTTAGCATACTTGGCGACTCCGAGCTCAGACTTAGTAGTTCTAGTGCATTGCTGCTCATGAGAAGAGTGCAGACTAGGAGTAATTCATATGTTTTTGAGTATTTGCATTTGTCCCCGCCTAGACGAAGGGGGGAGAGAAGTCCAAAGGGTTCAAAAGATAGTTGTTTATTTTAGAAGATCCAAGTCGAATCCTACTGTTAGAGGACATACTGTTGTTCCTGTTGTTATCACTAAGGATATCCCAGTAACAATGATTCCAGCAGTGAGAAATCAACCATTTGTTGCTTTCAACCAAGGCATCCCAGTGAATCTGGCTCAGCACGATGACATTTCTTTCGCTGCCTTAAGAGTTTTACCATATTTTTATGGGGAGGATCATACCACCCCAACAGAGCATATAAAAGATGTTGCCAACTTGTGTACTGTTCACCATGTGACTAAAGAAAATGTTGCACTCAGATTTTTGGCAGCATCCTTCAAGGAAAAAGCCTTACAATGGTTCAGAGGCCTACCTATCAACTCTATAGCCACATGGGATGAGTTAGGCAGCTAGTTGTGCAAGTTTTTTGAAGATAAATTGGACCACTTGTCATTGGTGGAGCATCTATCTACAATCAAAAGAGCTCCACATGAAGACATGTCAGATTTCAATCACCGTTTTCAAAGGACATGGGATAGAATCCCACAAACAATAAGACCTACTGCCAATCATGCATTTTTATACTATTTAAGAGCTTTAAATAGTGATATTTTTGTAATGATTCAATCAATGGGAGGTGATACACTTCCTGCAGTATATAGTATAACCGTTAGAGCTGAAAACAGCCTCATACAGGCTGGTAAAATTGCCCCAAGACCACCTATGCCAATATTTCCTGCTCTTCAGCCTCCAATCCCTATGCAAGTTCCTCCTTTAGTTGTTATCCCAAGTGCACCAGCATTGCCAACACCTGATACCCAGTGTAATGGTCAATTAAACATGTTTCCAGTTCAGTTTAACGAACTGCAAGAGATTAAAGGCCTTTTAACGACCTTTGGAAATGAGATGGTTAATCTCAAAAAATAGCAAAATCAAGGTTTTAAGCCTTGCCAGTCCTCATTTCAATCCAACTACTAGCAAAATCAGACCAACAGACCATCTTATCAGCCTTATACTCAAGGCCAAAAGCTTGCTCCTAACCCAAGGCAACATCAAACTTATGAATCTAATGTTGCAAGCACTTCTAAAGAGCTTGCACCTGTCCAGAACAATTTAGTTCAATATTATGAGTGGTGCTTTCCATGTAATCAACCCCATAATCAAAGTACCTGTGTAAATGAGATGCTTAACTAAGCCTTGATGGTTTAGAACAATAGTATGCCTGTAACAGCTGAAGTACAATGACAAGAGCAACAGGCACATGAGTCTACATTCCTAAACTGGCAAGGGGAAGAATTTTGTGGGGTGGTCCACGCTGATTCTTTGATTGCAGACAATACACACAACAAGAAGAGGGCAATAGATGAAGGACATCAACCTGATATAGTTTAGACTCAATCATCAAGAGCTGACCAAATCCGAGTGCTACCAAGGGGCCAGCCTTTGGTAGGCAAGCAATAGTTTGACTTATCAGCCCAGGCTCCTGTAGTTAAAGGTAATGCTATTTCCCATAAAAGTCAGGCTAAGCCTGCTACATCTTTTAATATATTGGAGCATATGAAAAAAATTAATGTACCCATGTGGATATGGGATTCTCTGAGTATTTCAGGTCAAAAGGACCTGCTTCAATCAGCCTTATCTAGTTTAAGTATCTCAGATGAGCCTAGTATAGAAAAGGAGAAGGTTGCATTGGCTAATACTATTGATGGTGATAAAGAACAACAAGCTGCTAAGGCCAAGCCACCTCCCTTTTATTTGTCATTAATCATAGGAGACCATCTGGTTCACAATTGTATGATTGACTCAGGGGCTAGTAGTTTAGTTATGCCCAAACAAATTGTCGATAAATTGGAAATTGAATATGAGCCACTAGAGAAAGGGGTAGTACAATTGGATGGTACTATTGTGAACACAGTAGGAGTCATAAAAGGTTTGAGCTTAACTCTACATGCCTATCCCAATTTTGCAATACCACATGATATATACATTATTGAGTTGCCCCCATACTTTTCCCTTTGTTTATCTAGGGATTTTACGGCCAAGATAGGTGGTTACCTATTTTCTCATTGGTCTCACATGTTTTTCAGAACTAGATACGACACTAGAGCTACGATGAAATTAGAACCAGTAGCCAAGGTTCATGTTGAGCCTTACAATCCATCTCCTATCAATGCCAACTTGTTTACAAGTGTACAAGCAGAGCAACCTGTTGATCAAGACGCTAAGATTCAAATAGAAAGAACATCATACATTCTCCCTAAAGAGTGGGCACCTCAAGCTCATGAAGTTGGTACAGGTGAGCAATTGGTGTTTATATGATGCATGAGACTAACTCTTTTGTGCCTAATATTGAAAAGAGTAAGGAACAACATGGTGAGCAGCATGAAAATGATTTGTGGGAGTTGTATTTTGATGGCTCAAGGAGTAGAGTAGGTACTGGTGGTGGATGTATGCTGGTATCACCAGAAGGACAGAAGTACTATCGAGTTTTTAGATTCTGTTTTAGTTGTTCTAACAATTTTGCTGAGTATGAAGCTCTAGTCCAAGGTTTGGAGTGGGCGAGACAGAGAGGTATCAGCTGTTTGAAAGTTTATGGCGACAGTGAGTTGGTTGTCAATCAAGTAAGAAAGCTCAATGCTGTTAAAAATGATATGGTCAGGTCTTACAATAATAGGGTATGGGACCTCTTAGAGGGATTTGAGGCATTTAATATGATTTCCATTCCTAGAGCTCAGAATAAACAGGCTGATAGATTAGCTGCTGTGGGAGCTGAACATGATATTCCAAAGGAGATTTGCAGTGATAAAACTAATCAACATATCAAGATTGTAGTTAGGCCTGTGGTGCTTGATAATAATATACACTAGCAAGTTTTTGATAGTGACTAGCATATTGTCAGTTTTTTCAGAGAAGAAGTTGAGTTCTCACATGCTAATCAGGAGAGGCTACAACACCAATACAGTGACCAGATCATTCAACTCAAAAATAATAAGTTTCCAAAAGGCTTGGTCACCCTAGAATCTATTTTTAAAACTGATGATGAAGCTAGAAAACCTAAGGGAAGTATTCAGGTTCAACAAAATCACTACAAAGAGGTTGAGGTCTTCAAAGAAAAGCTTTGTAGGTTATGCAAGGTATGTACAGCTGAAGAGAAGCATGCTTTTATTCAGCTTTGTCAAGAATTTAATGATATCTTTGCCTAGCACTATAGTGATTTAAAGGGGTTTAATCCCTAGCTTGCTCAACATACCATTGAACTTGAGCCTAATGCCAAGCCTATTAGGCAAAAAAAAAGTCCCTTGAATCCTAAGTTAGAACCTTTGATGAAAAAAGAGCTAGATAAGTTGATTGAAAGCATCATCATTTTTCCCATCAAGCATACCTCATGGGTTTCAAACCTAGCACTAGTAAGAAAGAAAAATGGTGAAATAAGACTCTATGTAGATTTTCGTGATTTAAATAGGGCTTCCTTAAAAGACTGTCATCCTCTGCCTTCTATGGAGCAGATACTCTAGGTAGTTTTAGGGGCTGAAAGGTTTTCCTTATTAGATGGCTATTCTAGCTACAACTAGATATTGGTGAGAAGGGAAGATCAGTACAAAATAGCCTTCACCACAAAATGGGGAACTATGGCTTATTTGAAAATGCCCTTTGGTTTATCTAATGCTGGGGCAACCTTTCAAAAGGCCATGGATATGGCCTTTCAGGGTTTAATGTACAAGATAGTCTTAGTCTATCTTGATGATATCACGGTTTTTTCTAAAGAGGCTAAGGATCATCTGAGTCATTTGAGGCAGGTTTTCCAAAAATGCAGCGAATTCGAGATATCACTTAATCCCAAAAAATGTGTGTTTGCTATTCACGAAGGAAGATTGCTTGGTTATGTGGTATCTAAACAAGGTATCACTATCGACCCTAAAAGAATAAGTGCTATTTTAGCTCTTCCTTTACCAGTGCATAAAAAGGGTTTGCAGAGTTTTATTGGTAGGATTAACTTTGTCAGGAGGTTTATCCCTGACATTGCTGATTTATTAAGTCCACTAACTCACATGTTGAGAAAGAATGTACCTTTCAAATGGATTGAGGATGGGAAAAGAAGCTTTAAGCTTATAAAAGAGGCACTGGCAACCACACCTACACTTCTGAATCCTGAATTTTCCAAGGATTTCATCTTATATGCCTATGGAAATATTGATTCGCTTTCAGCCATACTTGTACAGTGAAATGATGAAGGATCTGAATAGCCCGTGGCGTTCTTTAGTCAAGGACTGAAAGATTACAAGCTCAAGTATTCTTTTGTAGAGAGACATATTCTTCCTATCATAAGAAGTTTAAAGAAATTCAGGCACATGCTTTTCAATAACAAAATTATACTAATGGTTGCTCATCCCAGTGTGAAAGAGTTTTTATTGAATAAAGATTTGAATGATAGAAGAGTTGGTTGGGTTACTAAGGTGATGGAGTATGAACTTGAAATAAAGGTTACCAAACTGATAAGAGGGAGAGGTCTCTGCGAACAACTTACTAAGGACAAAAACAATAGTATAAAGGAAGAGGAAAGTTTTTTTTTAGCACTCCAAGATGGACAACAAATTGCCATACCTGCTCCTATTGGTTGGATTACAGAAATGACACATTTTTTATTGACTGGTGAGTGCCCTCCTGATTTGACTAGATCCAGGAAAAGGTATTATCGATTGCAATCCATACCTTATGTTCTTTTAAGTGGTTTGTTGTTTAGAAGATATTTTCATGGTGTCCTGTTAAGATGTATTGAGGCTGATCAGGTTGATAGAGTATTGCATGAATTCCATCAAGGACCAGCTGGCGGACACTTCTCTCTGAGAGCCATGGCTCTTAAAATAATGAAAGGAGGCTATTATTGGCCTACCTTATTCAAAGATGCTCATACATGGGTAAGAGGGTGCAAAGAGTGTGCTATGTTCACTGGAAAAGAGAAGTTGGTAGCCCTCCCACTGCAACCAGTTCAGGTTGATCAGCCCTTCATGAAATGGGGTTTGAATTTTATTGGGGTTATAAACCCACCATCCAGTGCAGGCCACAAATGGATACTCACAACCACTGATTATTTTTCAAAATGGACTGAAGCTGTGGCACTCAAGGAAGCTAATGAATCTGCTATCCTAAATTTTTACGAAGAGCTGATTACCAGATTTGGTATCCTAGATTCTATTGTGTCAGACAATGCTCTTGCTTTTGTGAGTGTTAAAATTTTTGACTAGGCTGTCAAAATGGTATATATTTGAGCACATCCTCTAATTATTATTTGCAAGGCAATGGACAGGCTGAGTCCACTAACAAGAACCTCCTAAGGATCATTAAAAGAACTATGGAGGACAATCAGAAGGCTTGGCACACTAAGCTGAAATCAGCCTTGTGGGCTGATAGGATTACATCAAAGAGGTCTACAGGACATTCTCCATACATGCTAGTGTATGGAAAAGAGGCAAGACTGCCCATTTCGGTTGAACTTCCATCCCTTGATCTGGTAAACCAGCTTGATTTGATTGAGGAGGAGCCCATGACAACAAGGCTAGCTCAATTAATTGAGCTTGAAGAACTCAGAGCTGAAATAGTAAAAAGGATGGAGCAATATCAGGCTCAAATAAAAAGGTCATTCGATAAAAAGGCATCTCCCAGAGTGTTCCAGGAAGGTGACAGTACTAAAGTGGGATGAATTTAAAAGTAGGCCTAGAAGACACTCCAAATTTGATGCACTTTGGACTGGGCCATATATCATTACTATGGAGAAACAACATAATGCTTTCCAGCTATCTAGGTTAGATGGTATAGTGGAACCAATCCCAGTGAATGGGGTTCACCTCAAACGTTGCTTCTGAGGTAAGGACCTAAACCTGTACATAGCTGTTTAAATTCTAGAGATAGGTGTAGTTTTCATTCCCTAAGTGCTGTCCCAACATGGTAAATATTTTAACTTCAGTTTTCCTTTTCAATAAGTTCTCGGGTATCCTAACCTGCTTTAGTGAGTTTTGAGATGAGTTACAACCATGTACAAAGCTACTCTTGATCTTTTTTGAGTTGTCCCAATGACTCCATGCCCAATGGATAGGCCTAGGCTACTGGTCTGCTTGTTTAGCAGGAAAACATCCAGCAAAGGTCGCCATAAATATTACCCATTTTTCACCTATAGGCTCAATCAGGAAGGGTAAACCATGTTTTCAGAGGTTCTCAAGACCAAGTGAAGGAACACTTGCATCAGGATCACTTTTCCTAACCTGTTTGCTTCTTGTGTAGATGCAGGGGAAAATAATGTTAAAATTCGGCACGTGGATTAAGAGTGACTCCCAAGAGGGTTGAGCCTAGCATGCAAGTCTTCAGTTTGGGGGTGGGTTTCATTTTATTTTTGCCCTGTCTTTCCCTCTTTCCTTTTTTGCCTTCTTTTTTGCCTTTTTCTTGTTCTACCGAGGGCGGAACTGGGTCGGGATCCGAACTTGGAACTTTTCCAAGGTTTCAGTTCCTATTTCTGATCCAGTTCCACCCCCGCTTCTGTCGTTTCTGTCTTTGTCAGGGACCTTTTTCTCTGTTTCTGTCGGAGGCAAAGTCAGGTCGGGGTCCGAACTTGAAACTTGAAGAGGGTTTCAGTTTCAGTTTTGTTTCCGCCCCGCCCCCGCTGTGTCTTGCCTGGGATCATTTTTAGTTATGATCTTGCCATTCTTTCTTTATGCATTTTTCTTTCTTTTGACGGGCTTGGGCCCAGGTCGGGACCCCAACTTAGAACTTTTCCAAAGTTCTAGTTTCTATTTTCGTTCTGGTTCCCACCTTGGTCCCGCTCTTTCTTCTTTCTTTTCTTCATGACCTGTGTTCTGACTTGTCTCCTCCTTGGTTTCCCCTTATGTTTTCCTTCTTTTTCTTTCTTTTGAGTTTTTTTGGAGGTGGGACTAGGTCAGAATCTGAAGCTGAAACTTGAAAAAAGGTTTCAGTGATGGATTTGGTCCCGATCCCAGTTTCACCGGATTCGTCTGTCTTTTGCTTCCACCCTTTCTCCCCTAGTCCCTGTTCTTGTTTCGTCTTGGCCCCACCCCCACCAGTTTTGAAAGGTCTCAGTGAAAAGGAGTGCCTTCAGTAGGAGATGAGGATATCACCATAAGGTCTTGCCAATCGTCGTGTGTCTTATCAAATGGATTGGCCTGTCGTTATAACCTTAACTGCCCGCTATAATGTCTCATCGACAGGGTGAAGTCTGGGCGACAATGAAGGGGCCTCATCGAGAAAATTTGACATTGGCAAGAGATCTTATCGATAGAAGGATGTATCCCCGACTGAAGAGAAAGTGAACTCATCTCCGAAAGATAAGGAGCCCGGCAAGAGGTTTGGCCGAAAGACCAATGTCTCGCCAACAATGCAGGAATTCTATAAAATTTCTTGGCGAAGTGATGTGGTCTTAGTGATGGAAGCAGGAATCGATATGAAGAAAAGAGATCGCTATGAGATCTTTCTGATAGCAATCACCTTGCCCATGGAAATGAGCATCGGTCTAACTTTTGCATCTCGGTGAGAAGTCTCGCCGACAGTGCTAAGTTATGCCGATAGCTACTATATATCATGCTCACATGAAGGAAGCGCGATTCCCCTCTCGCCAACGTGTGACCCTTTTGAAGCAACCTTTGACCACCTTGGAACCTACCTGGCACAAACTCGACCAATCAGAAGGTGCTAGGGAAAATCATGGGCAGTTTGACTGTTCGGCCCTCCTTTGTGAGCAAGATCGATGGAGCATGCCGACGTCACTCTACTCTGAGATCGAGGGTGATCATACATTAATGGTGTTGAATCTAGTAGAAAGATCTAATACCATTTCTCGAAGGGGAGGTAACCTCGAGTCATGACGATAGCTGGTGAGGTCAACTAGAGAAGGTGGAGTGGCATTAATGACCACGTCGCAGTGCATTCAAGGCAACTCTGACAAAATCTTGAGGGTGGACACGAAGGCTGCATGTTAATGCGGTAACTGTAAAAGATCTAAAGACCTACCTAGGAGCAAGTTTTCACCAACATGAGTAGGGAATATGCATTGAATGCCTCATTGACTTCATTCCAAGCACTTTTGAGGCCGACGTGTCTAGGCGCCGACTCATTTTGAAACCCTAATGCAGGGGGCCAACACTCTTTTGTATATATGACATTTTTTCCTTTTTGTAAGGCATTCTTGGTTAGGAGACTGCAAAAAAGAGCATTATTCATACTTTGTAACTCATTTTCCTTTATGAATACTACAGATCTGTGACACAGACACTCCTTATTTGTTTTCAATAGAAAGTCATTTCCTTTCAGTTTTTCTTTATTGTTTCAATATTGCTTGTGAGTTGAATTATAAAATCCCATGTGATCCTCTATTTTATCAGATTCCTTCAGTACTGGATGTAAAGAATATCGTGTTATAGTGCAGGTTTATGCTAGTGATCTCTTTCTGTTGTGTTTCTATTTGTGAAAACATCTTTGTTTTTCCTTCTATTAAGCATCAGAACAGTCAGAACCTTACATAGACTCACTTTTATTAACATAAATCTCTATATTGTGAGATTGTTTTAACTCTATTGAGATTTTCTGTGATTTTTCTGCAGTATTTTCATATTTTGATCTTTGGTGTATCACTCGTTAGTGATAGGTTTTGAAATTTAAGTACATCCTTCTTACTCTTTCCCTTGTCACTCTTTAGTTTTTTTCTCAAAGTATCTTAAGGGGAACTAGCCCATAATTTGGAGGTTCACTTCATTCCCAGATCACCCACAACCTTGAAGTGTTCCCATGTGTCGATAGGTTGCTATAGTTGATAGCTTAGGAAGGGTGCAAACTTTATTCAACAACAAAAACTATTGTGATAAAAGCAAAGAAAAATTAATGTATTATTAGAGCCTCTACACTTCTAAGAGGTAATCAAGATACTCTTTTCCTATCGATCATCTTCCCTATTTGACATTCAACATGGATGACTAATGTTATGCCAATTTGAAATATTTAAGTGGATAAATTAAACTATATGTGGACTTTAGGAACCCTAATAGAACTTTAGTGGATGAAAAATACTTGTTTCCTTCTTTGGATGAGGTCCTCAATATTTTTAGTAGATTGCGAATTTCCTTTCTTCATGGTTATTCAAGATACAATTAGGTAATGTTTGACTATCAACAAGATAGATTAAAAATTGTCTTCACCACCACATGGGAAATATTTACCTAGAAAATAATACCTTTTGGCTTGATAAAATGCAAATGTAATATTTTGGAGAACTATGGGGTATGTGCAGGATCATGATGGGCCAAAAAGTGACAATATAATGGGAATTTGTAGGGAATTTTCTAGTTGAATTACGACTAAAGTCTTGATTGATAGGTTGATTGAAAAACATCTATAGCTTTCAAACAATATCACATTTTTTGAATCCAAAACATGCATCACATTCTATGCTTCACATACTATAGGATTGAAAAAAGACAAAATTAATTTCATGAATGTTTGACCAAGTTAAGGTGGTCAGACACAAGAGTTTTTATATATTTTAAAAGTTGTAATAAAAAAATCATAATTAATTATTTACTTGGAAAAAAATTACAAAAAAAATGCATCACATTGGGACATGAGTCCTCTACTTATATATAAAATCTTATAAAAAAAATTATCATTTTATTGTAGTTAGGGTGGTCAGAAAGACACCTACTTATTTTTTCTTTGAAATTTGAGTACTACTGCATTGAAATTTTAAATTTTCACCAAATATATTTATTTTCTTTTTAAATAGACCTAGTAGTTTAGAAACATTCAATTTTCTACAAAATTTATTCTTACATATTTTTGAAATAATATAGATAAATTATTCAAATTTTTACATCAAGTTGCCTAACTCTAATTTTTCTTAATTTTTTGCCAGTTAAAGGCTTGTTTTTTCCATCATGATCCTGCAAATACCCTATGGAATTTTCTTCCAAAGGTATAATAGGTAAATGTATAATCATCTACATGGATGATTTGACCATGTTTTCTAAAAGAAGAGAAAATCGTGTTGTTGATTTAGTAAAAGTGTTATAAAGATGTAGGTAATACAAATTCTTTCTAAATCTAAAGAAATATACATATGGTATTATTGAGGGTAAGGTTTTGGGATACATTACTTCAAAGAAATGTTTATCTAAATATATAGAAAGGGTGGAAGCTATACTTATAATTCCCTAGTAACCAAAAAGGGAGCTAAAATCCTATTTCAATAATATTATCTTCTTATATCGTTATATCATTGGTTTTTTTTAAAATTGTTATGCCATTGGAGATTGTTGATGCCAAAAATTGACAAGGTAACAACGTCTTATGGGAAACTCAGTTTATAGGTGACCTTTTGTGCTAAACTAAGTGACCTCTGAATTTTTAGAGAAGTCAGCTTCTTCTATAATGGGATTTGGAATGGGAAACAAAATCAAATATACAAAAATAAAGTGTAAGGAGATGCACCAAGACTTAGTTAATAAGCATGATAAATCATAGATTTAAGGGCCCGAGTGGTAATCTATGATGTCCCAAAAAGGCATAAACTAAAAATGAGAGTATAGACAATCCATTTATTGACATAAAATAACATTGCATACATTCCTACTGACAAGAAGAGTCATAAGACATGATCTAGACTAGAAAATTTGCATTCAATTTATAGAAATTCTTAAATGAATTATCCAGACAATAGCAACACAGTCTAAAGTTAATTAAATAGCATAAATAGATAGAAAGGTCAAACAATTGCCACAGTCTAAGAGTCTTTGCAATAAAAAGAACTATAATAAAGGCCTGATGTCTTTTTTAAAGATCAATGTTCCTCTGAAAATATGGACCATTCCCTCAAAATAGAGAGAGGTATATATAGCTATAACTCCCACCACCTTGGCGAGCAATAACAAAAAATATTTTAGAATCCCTAGCAATGATGCAAAATGAGTACTCCTCCCAGCCGTTGCAACATAAAAGATTTGAAACTAAGCATCTAGACACCCCTTGTTCAGGTGCATCCCTTGCAAATGATGGTGGTGTCCCCAGCAAATTGGTGCTGACAAGTGTCATTACCTTGTAGGAGAGAGAAATTGTGACATGCAACAACCAATCATGGAGTTTGGCTTGCTACATTCATCACTCGAATACAAAACCCACCAAAGGGACACGTGGCTGCATAGTGCAGCCCATGTGAGCCTTTATATTTCACCATCGAAGGCTTGCACTTAGGTGACACGTGGCATGGGAGCAGAGCCTGACTCAAAGAGAATGGAAGTCGTCATTAGTTATGCATAGCGATGAAACATGGCAGCATAACGGGGCCTCTTTTAAATGCGAAGGAAAGAAAACCTTTGGGAAGCGTAGGCAAGACACGTGGCAGAGGCCACGATGTTTGAAAAAAAGGGCTGAGTGGAAAATTGTGATACATGGGTTGATACTTAACAAAAAACATATACCCAAAGGGAGCTTGCTGAATATTTATTCACAACTTTTGGTGACTACTAGGGGCATTTCACTTGAGGAATGTAGAACCCAAGATTCCTCTAGTTTCATAGACCAGAGCGCCATCCATCAGGAGATGAAATTCAAAGACTGGAAAGAGCCACCTATAGAGGTGGCCAATCATCCTTAGATGGCCTTGTCAGGTTACGCAAATTCTCCTATGCTCCACCTAGGTTGAGCGCTTCCTTATAAGGTAGTGTCTTGGGTGAACCAACTCCTACTTCGCAATGAGAAAGTAGTTGCGCTAAAGGATGAATAACCTCTTCAATGTTAGTCATAGTGGGAGGATGTCTGCAATTTTAGAAAGCGCCTGAGTCATTTTCCTTCTCCTCTATTATTTTTGCAATTTTCTACGCTATAGCAACAGAGCCATCTTCAAGGAACGAAGACTATAGACCCATCTCACTTAGCTTGGAGAAACTATCTCGCATGTTGTCCATCGTTTGGTTCAGAGTAGCTACGTCCACTTTAGTGTACTAGAAGGCTGAGTGGCAATGGATAAATTTATTTGTCGTCTAGGTGGTAGTGTTTTGATCTTCAATCCCTACCTTGGCGAGGTCTTCATCACAGACCAAATATAGCTTGGTGAGAAAATTATTTGCTTTCAGAACCCTTTCCGAGATGAATTGAGGGAATTGATTGATTGTATTATGAACTTCCTGTCTTAGTTTTATTACCTTGGATATGAACAAGAGTGTGGGTTGTAGTTTTAAGCAGAAGGTTTTAACCTTCTCCCAATATGAAACATACAACTACCTAACCAAGGGAATAAGATCTGGCTGTAAAGGGGAGGTCAGGATAGAACCTTTTAGAGAGGCGATCTTCGCATCCTTTGAGTTAATGACCTCGGCCAATTCTGCACCTCTTCTTTTTGTGGACATCAATTTCTCCCTGAAGCTACTCATTTATTTATTCCAGTTCTCCTTAGCTCAGGGGTGATTCACCACTTTTCTATCAAGAGAGGACTTTGTCTCCTAAAGCTCCTTTTCTACTTGGGCCTTGTGGTCCTCAAATTTTCCATTTTTTTTTGTAGTTTCTACTCATACTAGGACCAATGATGCTCCAGTGCCTCATTCTTTTGTGTCATCCCTTCATCATATTCAACACTACGCCAAGTTCCAACTCTTCCTTCCTTAGCTATAAATTCTACTCCACTAGAGTCAATTGGCTCTGGTATTCCTGGTTTTTAGCATGCAACTCTAACTACAGTGGGGTTGATGGTCTAAACCTTTGCAAGCTCCTCCTGAAGCTTTTTATTCTCCTCCTCAGCTATCAACGCTCTTTCTGTCAAACGTGCAATATATGTTTCTAGGGATTTCTCCCTCTTCCCTAAGAAACTAGCCTTTTCACTTAAAGATTTGAATTGTTCATCCATTTTCTTCAGTCATCAACTAGTCTTAAGGAAATCAGAGATGACTAGTTGTTGTGTTTCCTCCATGAGTTCAACCTTACCCTATGGATGAGCTACCTTCATGTCAAGCCCTACTACATACATCTTGTAATCGTCAAGAAGCATTTCCCCTTGTGGCTTGATCACCATCGAGTACATGGTTGCAAATTTCAACACTTGTTGGGTCTCATCATAGAGAGTCTGAATCTTTGGTTCCGTTGGCCTGCTATCATCTTTGCCCTTGCACTTTTGCATTCTGTTTGTGTGCACTTCTCTTTTAGAGTTAATTTGTACCATGAATTAGGCTGTAAATGAGACTAGCCCACCTATGAAAGGAGCACCGAGAGTTAACACAAATGGATACCAGGCATTTGCTTCTTCTAGAGAGTGAAGGTCTACGGGGAGAAGGGAGGCATATTCCAAAGATTGGTCTAAGAACCAATAGAAGGGCTTATTGCTTGCCAAGGTTCAATTGGTGAATCGGTAGGGGAACTCATGGGTTGAAACAGTGTAGGAGTTGCCATTGTAGAGTACACTTGTTTGGAGAGAAGGGGAGAATTTGTGGAAATAGTAGTAGTAGGGGTGCCAACAATGGGTAAGCTTTCTGAAAGTTAAGAAAGGAAGGACTAAGCAAGAACAGTTGGTGTAAGGGTCCATGGGGTAGTGAAGGAAAATGGAGTTCCTTGTGAGAACTGGGAGAAACCTCTCACATGCATTGGATTAAAGGTGGGAAGCAAGAGGCCAACACTCATGGTGGGAGTTACCACAGAGATAGTGGAAGATACCAATCAATGAGAGGTAAGAGAAGGAGAGAAAATTACCTGTTGATTGGTCGATGGCTCCTCCCTGCTCATTATCAGATCCTAATCCTTTCCAGACTCCTAGCTAGCTATGAGCACCTGGCTTGCGGCGTGTTCCTGTGAACCCTCTCCAACACTAGTTTTTGTACACTACTGCTTTGCAGGCGGGGTTTCTTGAACCTTGGCAGTTACTATCAATTTTTGCTATAACACCCTTTTCGCCTTAGCAACCCAAGTGAGTGTGTGTGAGGCCCTTGATACATTGAATTGCACATTTGTAGTTACATAGGCAGGATGTCCTGTAGAGCTTTTCTCTTGCAGAGTGGAGGACACATAAGTCCCCGCTTCTTCTACTTCTTCTTCTTCTTCGGACCCACCTTTTGGGTCATTTCCTTTTTTAGTGCTTGAATCGGAGGTTGCATGCTCATCATCCCACCATTTTTCAAAAAAAATTCATCCTTCAAGCTTCCATAAGGGGCATCCAACTATGTTGTTTCTTAGCGATATTTTTGGAAAGCTCTTATTTTCTCATTAGTCCATCCTTCTTCTTTTCGCAACTTGTACATGGTGCATTCCATATAGACACTATCCTTAGCCTCCATCACGATGAAGTAAAATTTATGTCATGACCCTCTGTGATCTTGTGTGGGAATACGCGCTAGCTCAACATAAATTTCATCCTTGTCCTCTTACAGGTTGTGCCTCTTTTCCCAGTAGGGTCGAGGAGAGTGAATAAACTTAATGTGTGGCTATGAAAAATCATTAAAAGGGTTATAATCCCATTTATCACATATCAAAACCAACCCTAAATGAGTCAACCTATCTTGCAATAGCTGGTGCGATTGTTTCTTTGCTAGAGCCATTGTTTTGAAACTCTGCAGACAAGTGAAGAATCCTTTCCTCTTGACACTTTGGTTGTTGCACATGGTATAATCAGTGACACATACCTACCAATACATTTTGAGTGTGAGAACTCTATTTGTGACATAGGTCGAGAGTCGAATAGGTTGATTAGTGAAGCCCTACATCTGGAGGATTGTGAAATCTATGTTGAAGAACCAATCACAAGCGGGAGTGAAACTCAACATATATCTGGTTTGCTCTGTATTGAGCCAGATTATGTCACCTCCTCCTTGTAAATCTTACAAAATTAGAGTTATAAAATAATCAAAAAATGCATAGTAGTCATATGTCTTGGAAAGGAAATGTGTCCATGTGGATACTGGCTTCCTTCTCTGTTCATCAAAAATAGACAATTCAAAATATTTGCTGAAGAAATCAGGATTTTGATGTAGAAACATATGAACCAAGAAAGAGAGAAATTTGAACTTCCCTTCTACCGGGTAATTCTTTATTTTCCATATCATTTCCTCCACAAGGAATCTAGCAAAATCATACCAGAAGAGATTGTGTTGCCTGCAGAATTGGAAACCTGACCCTAATTGAAAGGCGTGCACCATTCCATTGGAGTCTAGACCACACACAAATGCTAGCATTGAAAAGATATTAATGGTATTAAAAAGATATCCTGCATGTCTTCGACGAATGAATCATGCGGCAATGAGATACTTGGCAACTAAGTGCTTGGGATTCACTTCCTGCCAATTTCCTCAATCAAGAAATTTGGACTCTTTTTCATCCCCCTCCATGTGTTTTCTCCTTTAGTAGGAGTGAAGGACTCAATTTCCTCTTTTCTAGTGGATGGATCTAGGATAGATAGCATGTACCATATGGCTGGTGGGATGATATTAACATTTAAGGTTTGACCCTCAATGCTGTGGGTGCTCGAGTCATAACATTGAATAGCTGTATCAACTAACTTTAGGTAATAATGTACCAGTGGGACCGGCTCTAGGAAAATTCATCACCAACAATTCAATGATGGAAAATTCATTGCCAACAATTCATCGTGGGAAAATTCACCACCATGAAAAATTCATCGTGGGAAAATTCACCATCATTACAAATTCACCGCCAAGTTAACTTCACCGCCAGCAATTCACCGAGGCAGAAAATTAACTGCCATTAACGTTTTTTAATATATGTTTCAAAAACTTTCAATTTTTTTGCAAAAGAATAATTTAATTTATGATAATAAAAAATTAATCTCATTAACTTTAGAGAATTTGATTGATGATAATAAAAATAAAATATTTTTCAATAATGCAAATGAAAATAAAAATTACTATGAACCAAATCTAAAACAACAATAATGTAGGTGAAAATTATTTTTTTTTAAATTTCAAAGTTCACAAAATATATATTAAAAAAAATTAATGCTGTTTAAAATAATTGAAATGAAAATAAAAATTACTATTAACCAAATCTAACAAAAAAATAATGTAGGTGAAAATTATTTTAAAAAATAAAATTCAAAGTTTACAAAATATATATTAAAAAAAATTAATGTGGTTAATTTTCCACTTCGGTGAATTGCTGGCGGTGAATTTAGCTTGGTGGTGAATTTTTCATAGTGGTGAATTTTCCCACGATGAATCTGTCATGGCGGTGAATTTTCCCACGGTGAATTGCTGGCGGTGAATTGCTGGCGATGAATTTGCCATATGCCAGTGGGACCATGTACTGTAGAAGCTTGTTGTAGCATACCTCCTTTGTTGTCAACATTAGTTTCTAGGATTCATTCATCCTTGTATAGAATGCTTCTCTCAAAGGTTTGGTGATTTTAGAGAGGTGTGAGTCATGAATATTGTCCCATCTCTCAATGACCCGTTTCTGGTTTCTGTACTCCTTGGGCCTATCTAGCTCTATTGTGTTTGCCCATTTTGGCTTTTTTGGTATACTGAGTGTAGCATATGATATGTCCTCATATATGTAAACAACATGAACGTATAGCCTAAGCAAGGGTCAGTCTTCTTCCTCCTAAATTTCCTGTGATGAACTCTCTGCCATTTTCTCCTTAAATGCAAGCTTTTGTAGGGCTTGAATTCTCTGCAACTTTTACCGGCTCTTTGCAACTTTACTTAGCTCTATGAAACTAGAAACCCTTATTCACCTAACTTGATGTATTTCAAAAATACTTTTAAGCATTACAAGTTTTGCATGCGATATTTTATCTATTTTTCCCCAAGATGGTAGAAGTAAGTGGGATTTTTGCATTTAATTCGACATGTACCGCCAACTCTTTGGCTCGTGTGAAAATGGAATACTTGGAATTCTAAAGTGACAAGAAGGCATAATTACATTTGGAAACCATGTGATACAATGTGATTTCCTTAGAACTTGGGCCAGTGATGGGTGATCCCATAATAGTGGTTTACAATTTTTGGCCAAACTGGACACTGAAATTATTATTTTTAACTAAATCTTCACATTCGGGCACCTATAGCGGCTAAACTGTGAGGAATTTAAAGATGGTGCAAACTAGAGTCTCATCAAATTTTGTCTGTAGATTCTAAAAATATTTTTTTCAAATTTTTGGAATCAAATTGCACTTCTTTTTCCATCTCCCACGAAAATAGATTTTTTGGAAAACAATATTTTTAAAAAGTGACGCCACCGTATAACACATAACTTTTTTCCATGAAGGATAAAATTCTAATTCTTTCAAATTTAGATTTGTAACTCTGATATCTAGTGCTTCCACTTGGTTAGATATTTTTTATTGAATATTTTTCCTTAATCAAGTTTCAAAGTCAAACGAATTACAATTCGACATACGTGTATAACGCGTAACTTTTTTTGTATATGTCAATTTTTATTTATTTTTTTGTTGGATCAAGGACTTCAATATCTGGTGCACTCATATTTTCAAATTTTTTTTTTATAATCTTCTATTTTTCACATGTGAAGAACAAAGAAATTCATTTTCAATGAAAAACCTATGTTTAATAAAACTTAAAAAAAAATACATAACAAAACCAAAACATATTAAAATTATATTAATTGGATAGCTTGTTCTGAGGAATACCATAATCATTTGAAATAAATTTTAAATGAATTCATTTGATCCCCCAAAATCTAAATCAAAAGTGATTTTTTATCATCATTTTGATAGGTGTAAAGGAGACGCATTTATAGGTATGGTTTAAAACTAGCGTGCTTCTATCCAAGGGGGTTTGATCTAAGGTGATTTGATCAAACCCTCTTCAATTGGAATCCTTAAAATGGAAAATTTTAAGGCTTAAATCATTATATTTTCTAAAAATATGTGACTTCAGCTAAAATTCGTTCCTCTCAGGAATTGTAAACCACTATTATGACAGCACCCTGATATGTGTTTTAACTCAGCATTCATATGTGTTGGCAATTAATATCCTGGACGAAATGATTAAGCCAAAGCAACAACTAGCGCCTCAAAAGATATAAATACTATCTTGGGTTCCAGGAAATGCCTATGAGGTGACACAATAGCCTTTGGGTCTTGCAACTTACTGCCAATGAGTGCCACCATTTTAAGCTAATTAATTAACTCTCATTAACTCTGCATGCATTGAACGTACTTAGCAGACGCAACTGGTCAAGAAATACGACAAAATTGGGCACATTTTTCAAGTTGGCACTCGGTTATCATCACATTTTTAATAAGTTGATTAGCATTGCTTTCCTCTTTTTTTCTATAAATAGGCCTCTAAGTAGTAAGAAAAGCACACTTAGCATCTGAGCAATTTTTAGGTTATTGGCTTAGTATTGGGATTTTCGTATTGGCAAGGTTTTCATAGGCTAGGCTATAGGAAATTTTCAAAAGTAGTTAGTAGGAAATAGCAGTGGGTTGATGCCATGGATACTCCCATTAGGCTAGTATCGTATAAGTCATAGAAAAATTTTCTAGGTGAAATTTCTACTAGACGTTTAAGAGGATGACAAAAAACAAGCACTCTCTAGATTTGATAGCCATGAAGTGGGTTCTAGATCAAGATTGTCTCGAGTACGAGGAGAAATACCGAGTCAATACCGACATTTTCTCACACTTCATTGCATCTATGTTGGATATTGGTGTCCCCAGGCCCCTGGTTATGAAATTAGTCAAAGAAATCTTTCCCAAAAAGTACCTGAATGATCTAGGTGAGGTTGTTGTTCACGCTACATATGGGGTAGGCCTGCCAACGACCAGTGACCTCTGATGCTACATTGAGGAGGAAGTAGTTGTCCTGTGGCTGTCATTTCTCAATGGATCTGCCTTCAGAATCACAATGAGCACCAACAGAGAGTTACCTAGGCCTTGCACTTTCTCTTCTGGATCTACAATGTAGTTCAGTTTTACAATATCGACTGGTACACTGACTTTAGGAACCTTGTGTTCCCTCCACCAATGGTTGTTGTTCCAAATGATGCTGGTTTTGTTACTGGTGTGCCTGCTAATGAGGATGTGGTAGACACTAGAATTGATGTTTCAATAGCTACTATTCATGTCATTGGATGAAATGCCTCTTGGACCCTTTATTTTTTGTTTTTAAGAATATGCCACTCGTCATCTACTAGTTTTTATATTTTCGCCTGAAAAAGGCCATATATATAACATATATGAAAAGAAACAACATATAGTCATATACTTTTGAATTATGGCTCTCGAGCCACTTTTTTCATGGAAATACGAAAGCACATATATAATGAAATATAGCTTTATAAAACTTTGGGCTGCTTTCATTTTTTTCATTCCGCAATATGGGTTTCTTTCCTTCTAGCATACTTGTTGATTTCTTTTACATGTGGGTGTTTTTCTTTTTCCATCATTTCTATTAAGAATCTTTTATTGCCCTACTTTCTGTAATAAGGGTTGCTTCTCCACCGAAGCATGAATTAATTTTAAAAAGATGGACCAACAAAACAAAAGAGAAAGAAATAAAAGAATGATTATTAACATATGTACAATAGTAAAATTTTCCTTTTAATGGAACAACTTAAGATGAATCCCATTGACTGGAATTCCAAAGGATTCTTATTCCATACTTTCTAACTCGAAAGCATTATGCTCTTTGCACTTAATGATTTTAAACGAACCCTCCCAAAGGCTATCAATTTTTTTTTGCTGATCTAGCTTAGCAACCCTCTCATTGAATTTCAACACTAAGTCTCTGCACTTTAGGCCTTTGTTGAATGCCTTCTTGTCAAACCATCGCTTGACCACTTGTTGGTAGTTTTTCATGGCTATTAGGGACTTTTCCCTTTTTTCTTGTACTTCTAATAGTTCAGCCAACCAAACCTCCATAGCGCCATTTTTCTCTATCTCAAGGGATTTTAGCAATTAAAGCATCAAAATCTCCATGGATATAGGCAACAATGCCTCTTTTCCATATACCAACTCATAAGGTGAATTCTTAAGGACTTGCTTAGGAGTTATGCAATCTTCCCAAAGCATCGCTTAGAGGTTTTTGTGCCATTCTCTTTGATGCTTTGAACCAATTCTTTTAAGGAGTCAGACTGGGTTTTTGTTCATTGACTCAACTAGGCCATTTCCCTACAGGTAATAATTTGATGATGTCTTAAGGAATATGCTATGTGTTAGTGCAAAATGGCATACCTTTGTGCCTCATAAGGCTCTGGAATTATCGAAAATGATAGTCTTCGGAGGACCGAACCTTGTCACTAGCTCTTTGAGGAAATCCACTATCTTTGCCTCCATTGCATTTTTAGCTGGAGCAGATTATGTCCACCTTATGAAGTAATTGGTAGCCATCAAAATCCACTTATGTCTGGAACTAGAAGAGGGAATGATCATCTCAATGAAGTCTAGGCCCCACTATGTGAAGGGTTGGTCCGCTACTATAGGCTTGAGAGGCATTGCAGAATTCTTCCTTCTGCTGGTAAAGAACTAGCATTCCTTGCAATATTTCACCAAGGAATGTGAGTCATTAAAGAGCGTCAACCAATAGTAACCCACACACATAATTTTGTTAGCTGTGGTCTTAGTGGAGAAATGTCTTCCCATAGCGTTGTTATGGAAAGTGTCGAGGATTCTCTTCGCTTGCGCTAGAGTAATGCATCGCAGAAGGAGACCGTTGAAATTCCTTTTGAAAGGGACCCCTTCCACTAGTGCATATCTGCAATTCTATAGCCAATAGTCTCTTCTTTTCTGGGAGGAAAGACCTGGCAGATACTTCCTTATTTGTATAAACCTTACTCTATCTGTTAGCCAATGATTTTCAGACTCTACTCATTGATCAGAACAAACTTTGGTTGTTCCTCTTCAACGAGCATCTCTTCTTCATGCACCATGTATTCACACAGTCCCGTTTTGAGGACAGTTTTGGTAGGTTTGACCTCAATGTCATATTCAAGGATCTTGGTGATCTAATTATCTCTTCTTTATGTGATTTCTCCTTCCATGATGTATTTGGGCACACTAGAATGTGCGACATAGAGAATCACTTTGTTGTAGGAAATTAGGTGTCGAAACTTCTTAAGTCCCTTCACTATTGCAAATTCCTCCCTTTTGATGAAATTATAATTCACGTCATATTCCTTCAGGGTCTAGGAACAAAATTCCATTGGATGTTCTCCCTTTCCTTCATTTTCCTTTTGAGTTAAGACAGTAGCAATGCTTGACTTGCTACTAAATACATACATTAAGAAGTCCTTAGATAAGTCTAGATTAACCAGTATAGGAGTTGAGGAAATGGAATCCTTAAATTTCTCAAAGTCTTATGTGGCTTCCTTTGTCCACTTGAATGCATGGTCCTTTTTAAGCATCAAGGTGATTGGTTTTAGTATTCCTACAAAGTCAGAAATAAACTTTCTAATAAAATTTACCATTCCCAAGAAGGATTGGATGCCTTTCTTGTTAACCAAAAGAGGAAGCTCCTTGATAGCTTTGACCTACTCAGGGTCAATTTAAACTCCTTCGTTGGGCACCATGTTTCCCAATATCTTTCCTTGCGACACTCTGAATACACATTTTTTTGGATTTATGGAAACCATGAACTCCTAGAATTTATAAAAAACCATTTCTAAGTGATCTTTAGAGAACACAGTAAGATCATCCAAATAAATTAGGATAATCTTATTGATCAGCTCACTGAAAGCGATGTCCATTGCCCATTGAAAAGTTTCCCTTGTGTTGGATAAACCAAAAGGAATTTTGGCATACACAAATGTTCCCCACTTGGTAGTGAATGTTTTTTTGTGTTGATCCTCTTATTTAACCCAAATTTGATTATAATTGAAGAATCCATCAAGTAAGAAAAACATTTCCAATCTTGCTAATGTTTGTAGGATTGACTCCATAGAAGGCAATAGATAATGATCCTTCAAGGATGCTCTATTTAGGCCTCAGAAGTTCACACACAAGCGAATATATCCATTCTTTTTTTAGACCAAAACCATATTAGATACCCACATGTTATGCTTGATTGAGAAGATAATCCATGACTAGATTATCTTTCTTAGCTCCTACACCATTAGTGCTTCAACTTTGGAATTTATCGGCCTCTGCTTTTGTCGGATCATTTTTACACCCTCCACCAATTCTATAGTGTGTTGGATGATGTTGGGATCATATTGCTTTATGCCATCATATGACCAAGACACTACTCCTTCATATTTCTCATAGAAATTGATGAGCCTTTCTTTATCATGATGCAAGACATCTTTCTTGACTCGAAGGTTTCTCCCGTCTGAGACCTGAAGGTCTATATAGTTGCTTTTGTCTACCACAAAATTCCTTTTATCATTCCTTGCATCATCATAATCAAAAAAAAAATTGAGAGTGACTAATCCTTTTGGAAGCTTGTTAGATTTGAGCTAGATGATTTCCCCTTGATAGGCCTCGGTAAACTTTAGTTGGAGTTGATTAGTGAATTCCCCTGACTACTAGATGAATGAGGCAATATGTTCATAACTTTGAAACACTTTCTAGCTTTGATCATTATAGGGAATCACTGGTTGGACTATCACTTGTATAGAGTGTTTATTATGCATGAGGTTTGAGGTAGGACTAAATTGGGATCCGATTGCTACCATGCGATCTGCATCACCATTTTGTTCTAAAGGAACTGTTTGGATGTTAAAGGCTTCAAAACCCTCAACCAAGTCCCAGACTCAGTGCCGATAAGATATCATGTAGACATTCTTTTCCACAAGAATTCACCAGACTTGGTTGACCACTAGTTCAGAATCTACGAACACCTTTAATTGCTTGATGCCCATTCACTCCGCAAGGCTTAAACATTGTACTAGTCCTTCGTATTCAGCTTCATTGTTTGAACAAGAAAACTAGAAACAAGAAGAACTTAGTATATTTTCATTTTGTGGGGATACCAAACATATCCCTACTCCAACGCCTACTTTGCATCTTGCTCCGTCAAAGTACAACGTGCATAACTCAAAGGCTATGCTACTTACAGGTTCCTCCATGACCTCTAGAATCTCTTGCTCCTTGTCATAAATGACATATGTTCCCAACTCAGTGGCATGGTAATTTCCAAAAGGATTAGTTTCTATGAACTCATTTAGAAGAGCCTCATCCATTTCACTTCGATCCCCAGTCACTTCTTCATCTTCCATCAATTTAGTACAATACATCTCATCTTTAGTGATGTAGATGTGGGTGGTTTCAAAGTTGATCATAGCCTCATTTGCAACATGGTGCACATGTAGTGGTTTAGAAAAAAAATTCAGCTTAGCCCCGCGCTTGGTTTGAAAAATCAAATGTGTCCAATCCAATGATAAATACCCCCTATTTTAGCAGTAAATTCCCAAGATAGGCAAAGACCAAACATAGGAGGAACATCGATGATGACAGTATCCTGAGGCACGGTGATTCTAGGACAGCCAAAAAGATTCAAGGGAAGATACTTGATGATTCCCACTATCTCAATCTTGTTCCAATCAAGATGCATAACTCCCTTCTTCGTGGGTTCATAACTAAGTCCCAAGGCATCAACTATTTGTTTGGGCATAACTATGGTGCTAACACCTGAATCAATCATTGAATTGTGTAATAGTTTATTGCCCACAATGAGCATTAGGAAGTATGGTTTTGGCTTACCTTTAACTTCAGTAGGGAGTTCCCTTGAGTTATTTGTGAGAACTTTGGCTTGAGGCGTTAGATCGACAACCTATTCTTTTGGAGATTATTGCATCAGATTAGAGCTATCATCTTCCTGGAGGGCTTTCTGAAGTAATGTTTTCTGCTCCAAGATAGCTAGGATTTCCCACAAGGACACATTAGCAGAGGACTTCTTTAATTGTTCCACCACATTGAATGGTGGCAGATTCAAGGATTTCTGATCCTTGGTCTTTGTTAACACAATTTCCTTCTGCAGTTGAAAAGGTGGTGCAACTGCGGTGATAGGAGTTTGATTGGAAGCACTTTTATGTTGCAGTGTGACAAGTTTTCCCATAAACCTTTGCTTAGAGTGAGTGTTATAATTGGGCTGAACTTGTGGTGCCTTCAATGTAGAAGCATCGTTAGCAAACAAAACCTCCTCTTCTTCCATCCACGAGAAGAGCGCATGATCAGGAGTGATATCAAACTCTTATTCTAGGGACATCCCTTACATTTGTGTGGTAAGAACCACACTCTCCATTTGTGGTGAGGCATATACATAACCTTTGTGGTCTGGAGTTGCACCTTGGCTATGCTGCTCTACCACCTTTTTTTGTAAGTTACCACACAGACAGTTTTGGGGTATGTGTGCATCACTAGAGGGGAAGCACCAAGGGTTGATATCATCAAAAAGGTCATTCTACCCCATAGTCAATTCTCTACTCAAGCTTAGTGGAGAGCCTACTAGTGGAGTAGGTACCAACACTATTTGGTTGGTTGTTAGAGCTAGTACATTAGTGTGATGACTACCTTGGTATTGATTCTACTGATATGATGATCGTCTTCCTTGGTAATTCTAATCGGAAGACTTTGGAGGCATTGACTAGTTTTTCTTGGGGGTAGTTATGTCATTTTCAATAGTCTACAATATTTCCTTCAGATCACTCATTTCATCCTTGGAAGATCTGGATGTAGAGGCAACATTTTGTGGCATTGTCGCATATGTGTAGATTGACTAGGGAGGTGCAAGCTGTAAGGAAAGCAGAGGTGCGGAAACACTTTCCTAATTTCAAATCCACAAGGAAGAATGCAATGTAGGGCTTTTAATTCTCCTAATTACAATCTAATTAAGACACACATGAAAGATTTACAGAAATAGAGCAAATACTCAAAGACAATGAACAACAGATTTACGTGGGAAAACCTTATGGGAAAAAACCCACCACACCAAACTGAATCTCTTTGTATTATAGTAACAAAATATTACATACAATTCAGAGATACAGCTCTCTGGTTATCAATTCTTAGAAACTACATTCACTATTCATTAGTTACAGAAAAAATGCTCTCTCAACAATTCGATTCACTCATCATCCTACTCAAATCATAATCGATCTATTTTTATTTTATCACATTATGATTTTTCCTTCTATCCATCCTTATCCACTAGATCTCCATTGAGGAAAGTTTCCATTCCATTTCATATTTTTCCCTGCAAGCTATTTTTCCAGTGCTGCAACAGTTACAAAAAACCAACCATTATCAGTTTGAAAACCACTTCCTCTGATTGGTCCAGCAGGATGCCACACAGGATGGTCACACAGTCAATGGCGTTCAACTTTGTTGGCATATTAGTGAGACACTAACAGTGTCTCCCCAATGCCACAAAGTAATCACTTTGATATTGGCTTAAGTCTCCAACAGTCAGCAAGAGGTTTCAACGAATGCCATGAGTCATACCGAAACCATTGATGTTCATTTAGTTACTATCAGTAAGAGTTTCTCTTATCGGTGAGACTCATATCAAATTCCATAAGTCATATTGAACTCAAAGAGACCATCGGCAAGACATACCGATCTCGCCAAGACCTCATATCGAATTCAGAAGTCACAACGATGAGTTATACTATCGGCAAGACACTACGGTGTCGGTGAGACATCATACTGAGATACATAGCTTTCACTGAATGATCTACCATTTTTTCTGAGATGTCTTAGCGAACATCCCATGTCACCCCGAAAGTCACATACTATCGGCAAGACTCATGTCTTTCGCCGTGACCTTTCTCCGAGTGCTCCAAGTCTTACCAAAGACTATTGGTGTGACTTACCCAAGTTGCCAAGACTTCACAACGAAGTCTTTTTGTCACTGCAAAGACATACTTCCATTGGCATGACCTAGCGTCATCGTTGAGACATCTCGCAACCTTTAAGTTATCCCAATAGCTATACATCCCAGTCGGCAAGACCTTTATTGATCACTGGGACTCATACCAAAACAAAAGGTTACGTTGATGACCATATGTAAAATGGTGTTGGTGAGACATTTTGTATCGGCAAGACCAATACTGAAAACCCAAGTCTCCCCAATGCTCGATAAGATCACACTATCTTGGGCCGAAGGTTTCCACTAGCCAAAAGGTCACACCGAACACAAAAAGTCACAGTGATAGACTTGTCGGCAAGACTTCAACCCTGTCATAGTGATAGGAACATTTTAATAGCTTCAGAATAGTTAGTCGCCCAGACATGAACAATGTCACAACGACTTTTCCCTTAGGGAGTTCTATGTCAGTAAGGATTGAGACACATATTCCAACAAGCTCCCACTTGACGAAGATCTTATTGACACCTCCAGAGGATAAAAAAACTACTGAAAATCATGGGCCAAGAGGCCCATTTAACTGGCACACCACCTAAACTTGTCTGTGCTCATAGCTATCGTCAATGCATCTGCAACATTCTCCAAAGTATCCACTTTCTCTAAAGAGACCTTCCCATCCTCTAGCATATCTCGTACAAAGTGATACTGTACATCTATATGTTTCGTCCTGGCATGGAAAGTAGGATTCTTTGCCAAACATATAGCACTCTGGTTGTCACAGTAGATAGTAATCTTTTCTGTATCAAAGCCAATGTTAGAACAAAAATGTTTTAACCAGATTTCTTCTTTATAGGCATGTATGGCTGCCATGTATTCTACCTCTATAGTGGACAAAGCGACAACAGCCTACTGCTTGCTCATCCAACTTATTGCACCACCATTCATCATGAAAATATATCCACTAGTGGATCTTTTGCTGTCAATGTCCCCTGCCCAATTAGAGTCCACATAACCTCGAATATTGAGAGTCTTCTATGATTCAACCAAGTTGCCATGGTAACACAAAGCATAGTCTAAAGTGCCCTTCAGATATCTAAACACTCTCTTCACAACATCCCAATGTGTCCTTCCAGGATTTTCCATAAAATGACTAAGAACTCCCACTGCTTGGGAAATGTCTAGCCTTGTACAGACCATAGCATACATGAGACTGCCAACTGCACTTGAATAAGGCACACTAGTCATGCCCTCCATCTCATTAGGATATTTTGGGCAATCCTCAACAGATAGCTTCGTTCCTTGTGTAACTGGAACAACTAGTTTCTTGCACTCAGTCATACAAAATCTCTCTAGAATAGTCATGATGTACTTACTCTGACTGAGCCAAAGTTTTCTATTCTTCCTATCCCTGGTTATTTCCATTCCTAGAATATACCCTGCTGCACCAAGATCTTTCATTTCAAACTTTGCAGACAACTGGGACTTAAGATCAGAAATCATTAGCTTACTATTGCCTATAAACAACATATCATCAACATAGAGTGCAATAATAAGGACTTGATCACTTTCAACTTTGTAATACACACAGTGATCACATTTTGATCTTACAAATTCTAATGACAAAACAAATGTGTCAAAATTTTGGTACCACATTCTAGGGGACTGTTTTAAACCATACATAGATTTCTTCAACTTGCAAACCAGTCTTTCTTTACCTTTTTCCACAAAGTACTCTGGCTGGGACATATAAATTTCTTCTTCAAGATCACCATGAAGAAATGTTGTGTTCACATCCATCTGCTCAATTTCTAAGTCATACGTAGCTGCAAGTGACAAAAGAAATCTAATGGATGTTAGCTTAGCTATAGGAGAAAATATTTCTCCATAATCAATTCCCTCTACCTGGGAATACCCTTTTGTAACCAGCCTTGCTTTATATTTTTCCACACTGCCGTCCAGACCTATTTTCTTTTTAAAAACCCATTTACAGCCTACAACTTTTCTGCCTTTAGGCAATGGAACCAAACTCCAAGTATCATTCTTGTCTAATGATGCCATCTCTTCGTTCATGGCTTCCAACCAATAGTTTGAATCAAACATTTTAAATGCCTCTTTCACTGTCCTAGGTTCATTAGTGCTAGAAATTAAAGTATAGGCACAATTAGACTCAATTAAAGAAAATCCATACTTATCAGGTTGCTTTCTTTCACGAGTTGACCTCCTCACAGGCTGAGGCTGAGGTGGTTCTTCATCTTCATCAGAACTTTCAGAACTACTTGAGCTCTCCTCAGTATCAAGTACATTTTGATTTTTCAATTCCCCTTTATTTGGTGTCAGAGGAATTGCTGCTACATCCTTTTCATTTTTTGATTTCTTCTCTGACTGCAGATCCAAAGTAGAAGGTTTCAGCTCATGAAAGATAATGCTTCTGTTGTGCAAAACCTTCTCAGTCTTAGGATTCCAAAGCTTGTATCCTTTTATGCCAGCAATATAGCCTATAAATATACACTTTAAAACTTTGTTTTCCAACTTGGATCTTTTTTCAAATGGCACATATGCATATGCCTCATAGCCAAAGACACGAATATGTCTCAGAGAGGGCTTGTTTCTAGACCATGCTTCCAAAGGCATCTTCTCAACAAGAGCAGAGTTAGGAGAGAGATTTACCAAGTGACATGCTGTAGAGACTGCTTCAGCCCATAACTTCTCCTCCAAGCCAGCACTACTTAGCATACTTCGTGCTCTTTCCAGTATTGTCCTATTGAACCTTTCAACAACTCCATTTTGTTGTGGAGTGTAAGGTGTAGTCTTGTGTCTCTTGATTCCATGATCATTACAATACCTTTTGAATTCATCTGAACAGAACTCACTGCCATTGTCAATCCTTAAACATTTTATTTTTCTACCAGTCTGATTTTCTACAAGGTTTTTAAATTCCTTAAACTGACTGAACACTTCTAATTTACTTTTTAAAAAATATACAAATACTCTTCTTGAATAATCATCAATAAAGGACACATAGTATCTTGATTTAGACAAAGAGGGAACATTCACTAGACCAAACACATCAGAATGTATATAATCAAGAAAACCAAAAGATTTGTGAGGACTGGAATAAAATGAAACACGGTGTTGCTTTCCATATATCCAATGTTTGCAAAAATTGAACTCAAGGTTACAATCTTCAAGCCCTTCTACCAGGTTTTTATTTTTCAAGGTTTTTAAACCTTTCTCACCAATGTGGCCAAGCCTATGATGCCAGAGCATAGCCTTCTCTACTGGAAGTTTAATCTCCATGGAGTTTACACCATCAAGAACATTTTCATTCTTTTCTTCATGAGTAGCCTTAAGTGACTTTGCAGAGACATTGTTGCATTGGACAGCCAGTGCATCCAGCTTGTACAGAGTACCGATTTGAGCACCCCTACCCAGCACCATAGAGCCTCTAGTCATCTTGCAGCCATTTCTAGAGAACGTGACCTGCACTCCAATATCATTCAGCTTACTTATAGAAAGTAAATTACGAGCCAGACCTATTATGTGCATTACATCATTGATTCCCTTTACTCTTCCATTAGGGAATTGAATTCTGACTCTTCCACGACCAACAATTTTCAAAGATGAATCACTTGCCAAGTACACCTTTCCACCATTGTATTCTTCATACTTCATGAACCATTCTCTATGAGAATTCATGTGGAAAGATGCTCCATAATCAATCAGCTAGACATCATCTGATGCCCGAGTAGCCAAAGCTGCAATGAAGGCATCTGCATCACTCTGAGAGGAATCATTTCCAGAAGAGTTCTTCTTCTTTTTCTCCTCCTTGCAATCCTTTTAGATATGACTAGGTTGCCCACAATTCCAACACTTCACCTTGGACTTCTTTCCAGGAGACTTTGATCTCCCTTCCAATTTTGATCTGGACTTCTTGTCCTTCTTCTTTCCTTTTTCCTTTGGTCTACCTCTGATAGCTAGAGCCTCCTTTGCCATCTCAGTAGACTTTCTTTTCATTTCTTCTGATAATAGAGAAGCAACAACATCTTCCATCTTGAATGTGGATGTTGTACTCTCTATAGCCATCACCAAATGATCCCAAGAATCAGGTAGAGAACATAACAACAACATGCAATGATCTTCATCTTCAATCTTCACACCAACAGATGTCAATTGAGCAATCAACATGTTGAAAGCATTCAAGTGATCAGCAACAAATCCTCCTTCCTACATTGTCAAAGAGTAGAATTTCTTCCTCAAAAACAAATTGTTCACCAAGGACTTGCCCTGATAAATGGATGCTAGTCTTTTCTTCATGCACATTCAGACGAATAGAATATGCTAAACAGAGCCTTATCAACCCTTTTTATTTTCTATCTGCTAGATCCCAATCCTCTTGCTTTATGCCTTGAGGCATTGTTACAGACATAGCAAGCCACAGATCATGATCGACTAACAGATCTTCCATCTTGAGTTTCCACAACTCAAAGTTGCTACCATTGAACTTCTCTATCTCCATCTTTCCGGATGTGCTTGCCATCTTAATTTGTAATTAAATTGTCAGACCTCTATCAGACTCCCACTGAAAAAGATTTAACACAATAAACCCAACCCACTCACAAGGATAACACAACTGGCCAGGCTCTAATACCACTTGTAAAGAAAGCAGAGGTGCAGAAACACTTTCCTAATGTCAAATCCATAGGGAAGAATGCAATATAGGGCTTTTAATTCTCCTAATTACAATCTAATTAAGACACACATGAAAGATTTATAGAAATAGAGCAAATACTCAAAGACAATGAACAACAGATTTACATGGGAAACCTTACAGGAAAAAACCCACCACACCAAACTAAATCTCTTTGTATTACAATAACAAAATATTACATACAATTCAGAGATATAGCTCTCTGGTTATCAGTTCTCAGAAGCTACATTCACTATTCATCAGTTACAGAAAAAATGCTCTCTCAACAATTCGATCCACTCATCATCCTACTCAAATCAGAATCGATCTATTTTTATTTTATCACATTCTGATTTTTCCTTCTGTGCATCCTTATCCGCCATATCTCCATCGAGGAAAGTTTCCATGCCGTTTCATATTTTTCCCTACAAGCTATTTTTCCAATGCTGCAACAGTTACAAAAAACCAACTGTCATTAGTTTGAAAACCACTTCCTCTGATTGGTCTAGTAGGATGCCACACAAGATGGTCACACTGTCAACGACATTCAACTTTGTTAGCATATCGGTGAGACACTAACAGTGTCTCCCCGATGCCAAAAAGTAATCACTTCGATATCAGCTTAAGTCTCCAATAGTTGGCAAGAGGTTTCAATGAACACCATGAGTCATACCGAAACCATCGATGTTCATTTTGTTACTATCGGAAAGAGTTTCTCTTATCGGTGAGACTCATATTAAATAGCATAAGTCATATCGACTTAGAGAGACCATTGGAAAGATATACCGATCTTGCCAAGACCTCATATCGAAGTCTTTGAGTCATGTTGATGAGTAATTTCCATTAAGTGTCACAATCGCATTTCGTTGAGACTCATATCGAAGTCAGAAGTCACAGTGATGAGTTATACTATTGGTAAGACCCCACGGTTTTGGTGAGATGTCATACTGAGAGACATAGCTTTCACTGAACTATTTTCACTGAGATGTCTTAGCGAACATCCCATGTCACCCCAAACGTCACATACTATCGGCAAGACTCATGTATTTCGTCATGACCTTTCTCTGAGCACTCCAAGTCTTACCGAAGACTATCGGCGTGACTTACCCAAGTTTCCAAGACTTCACAACAAAGTCTTTTTGTCACCGCGAAGACATACTTCCATTGGTGTGACCTAGATTCATCGTTGAGACATCTCCCTGCAACCTTTAAGTTATCCTGATAGCTATAGATCCCAGTCTGCAAGACCTTTATTGATCGTTGGGACTCATACCGAAACAAAAGGTTATTCCAATGACCATATGCAAAATGGTGTCAGTGAGACACTTCATATCGGCCAGACCAATACTGACAACCCAAGTCTCCCTAATGCTCGATAAGATCACACGATCTCCCGAAGGTTTCCACTCGCCAAAAGGTCACATCAAACACAAAAAGTCACAGTGATAGACTTCTTGGCAAGACTTCAACCTTGTCACAGTGATAGGAACATTCCAAGAGCTTTAGAATAGTTAGTTGCCCAGACATGAACAATGTCACAGCGACTTTTCCCTTCAGGAGTTCTATGTCAGTAAGGATTGAGGCACATATTCCAACACAAGCACACTACTCGATGCAACTTCCTGGGAGGGCCTCAAGATTTTTGGAAATATTGGCATGATGGGCCAAGGCAGCAACTTTCTACAATCTATCAAATGATTCTCCAATTTAATAGTGACACTATAAGCATCTGGTAGAGTAACTCCTCCCAAAGACTTGATCATCATAGAAATGTTAGAGTTGATAAACTTCCTATAAAATATGAATGCCAACTAGGGAGTTGGGGAGATAGTAACTGGGATCCTCTGCCAGTTTGTATGGAATCAGGCATTGAAGCCCATCATAGCCTCTTAGGGAGCTCATTTTATGACTATTAGTTGATATTACATCGAGGAATGATCTCCATCATTTGAAAACCTCTCATAGAATGGATCTCTAAGCTCATCCCAAGTATAGATAGTGCTAGCTAGCAATGTTCAATACCAATCTAGCACCTTGCCTTTGAAAGGAGCCTCAACACTACATTCTGAATAGTGATCCCATGCACTAGACATACATCGGCCACATCTTGTAGATGTTCTGCAAGTGTCCTTGAGCCATTCATGGTAAACTTGGGTATAGCATTCATAGCTAAGGCTCGGATAGTAGCCCATGTAGTAGGTGATACTACCGCTACGAGGGGACTTTTGGTGTCCCATGCCACATAATTTCTTTGGTGCACATCATTATGGTTAGTGGGAAGGGTGGAGGAAGCAGAACTATTACCAACTGACCTATGGATTGTAGTGTTCCTAGTAGCAGTACTAGTAGACTGGGGTCCTTTGCTGTTTGGGATCTAGTTATAGGTCGATAGCTCATGAACCTTTCTTAAGCACAAATTCATTTAAGCTCTGTCCCATCGAGTGTGCTAGAAAAAGAAACAAACTGTTGATGCCAAAATTGACAAGGTAACAACGTCTTATGGGAAACTCAGTTTATGGGGGACCTTTTGTGCTAAATTGAGTGACCTCCAAATTTTTAGAGAAGCTGGCTTCTTCTATAATGGGTTTGGAATGGGAAATGAAAATAGATATATAAAAATAAAGTCTAATCTAAGACAATGCACCAAGACTTAGTTAATAAGCACAATAAATCATAGATTTAAGGGCCTGAGTGGTAATCGCAGAAGGATTTGAAACCCAAATTGCTATTTGAATCCCCATGAAGGTTGTTAGGTGGGGGAGTACCATCCATTAAACACCATTAAAGTGATCATACTCTAAGAAGAAAAACCAGGAGCAAAAAACATTAGCCACAATAATTAATGTAGAACAAAGGAAAATACACCAAAGCATACAAACAAAAGCAAGGAAAAGGAAAAGTCATAGAGTCCAAGGAAGAAGAAAATGTAATTGACCTCTTGGTAACCCTAAAAATTTAATAATTTCCTCTATTCCTAACATGTTCATTGCTTTGAATAATGAAAAAACTAGGTTAAAAAACATCACCATTTTCTTGTTGGTTGTGGATAGTAATAAGCTTCCAACTAGGAAATTCTTAGATGAATGGATAGTGAATGTCTAGGGAAAAAAATAACATTCAAGCTTTCTTTTGTAGAATGATTCAAAAAGGGGTTTTTCTATTATTTTTTAAAGCCCTAAAATGTAGGAAGTTGTTATAAAATAGTTATGAAACATCAAGAGATGCACTTTTAGGGACCTAAAATGGTCCCCAAAGGTCATTTATGAAGAGGTTTTAGCCTTGCTTGGTGCTTGATGGTTAACTATCAAAAATTTCCCTCCTATTATGAGGACATTCATCCTCCAATTGCTATCCCCTATAGGTAAATCCATCATAATTGATGAGTCTAGGGTAACCCTTCCACACATGGATGCTAGGGTTTTGGTATCCTTGCTATTGGGGTTGAAATATTCAAAAATATTGATGTTTCCATATAAGAGGCCACTTTTTCTTATGAAATTGAGGAACTAGGAGGTATAATGCTTGTTACCATTATAGAAAAGAAGGGAATATACAAAAAAAATTGTCCTATTATTCTCAATAGACCTGAGAATTTGAGATCAAACTTGAACCCTAACCCTACTTCTATAATTAATAGTTGATCCAAATCTACTTTGATCAAGAACCTCAATGATTCAAAAGTTTCCCTATACCCATATGGTCGAGAGGGATGATGCAAGTGATTTATTTTCTAATGAAAATTATAATGCCTTTTTGCCTCATGTAGTAGACACTTAGACTCTAGATGACTTGGCTCCCTTGAATAATGATGAAAATGTTTTAAATCCTACCTCTTTAGAGTTATTCAATTCTAAATTTTTCTACCCTAAATCCTTGGTAGAAATATTAGTCTTGGATATAGAATCCCTCTGTGAATCTTGCTCTAGATTTGAATTGTCTTCCCAAGATTCCTTGAAGGATCAAGCCACTTGCTCCACTAATGAGACCTTGAATGTTGTGGCTCCCAACTCTTTGCCACCTCTCTACTCAATGTCTTGTGGCTCATGCAACTCTCTACCTAATCCCACTATTTTTTTGGACTCATTGAAAGGTTAATGCCGCATTCTAATTTTGAAAAAGACAATTCTCAATAATTGCTAATGGAAAAAATTCATCAAAACATTGATTTGAACAACTATCAAGTATGAGAAAAAATGAATAATCTTCCTTGGATCCAAGTACTTGGAATTTAGAACTTGTTATTAATAGAGATCCAATATCTAATAAAGTTGAAAAATTAGAAAATATTAGTTCCTCTCTAAATAATGAATTTGAATCTATGGTTAAAATCATTTTTAAAGAGATTGAAAATAAAAATAAAACCCTAGAAACTCGTAAAAATCTAAAAATTGCTTAGATTCCTTTTTGGTGAATGGGGGTATGATTGGGGACTATAACCCTAAACAATAAGACTTGAAGGATAATGGGGAAACCATATCCAAAAATGGAAATTTCCAAGGTTTTAGGTCTTTGCAAGCTCCTAGGAATTTGATTACAAATCTAACTACCATTTATGAACTAAAATCTAAGATCATGCCCAACTTGTGGCAAGAAAATAAAAATATTTTGATTATAGAAAAGGAAAATCAAGATGACCCCAAAGCCCACCTTAACAAGAAGGGTAATAGAAAATTGTTATTTTCTAATGAGGATCATATCCAAAAAAGGGTTAGTAAACTGGAGAGTAATAATGAATCCCTTGCAAAAACTATTAGAAAGGGACATTGTCTAGAAGTTTTCGATAAGAAGCACCTCCCATTTACAAGCTCTCCCGTAACTCGGTTAATTCTACTAAGAAAAATATCCCTATTGGAAATGGTAATGTGATTTTTTCAAAATATAAAAGGAAGAAGAGAACTAAAGAATCTCCAAATCCATTCACCAAAATAAATGAGATAGAGGATTGTCTTCCTAAATTCTATGATAGCTTTAGGAATACATGGACACATCCCAATGACAATTTATATGGGGTTGCATTGTACATACACTAGTACACAAACAATAATATATGACTAAATAAACTACTAAAAATTGCATATAAATGACTAACTTTAGTCACGTGACTATTAGTGGTTTATTTGTAGTCATTTATAACACCACTAAATTTATGACTAAACAATTTTAGTCATTTATTTAGTTATTGATTTTAGTCATTGATTTGGTCATTTATTTAGTCATGGCAGTGATTTATTTAGTCATTAGTTTAGTCATATATTTAGTCATTAATTTAGTCATATATTTAGTCATTAATTTAGTCATATATTTAGTTATTAAATTAGTCATTACTTTAGTCATATATTTTGTCATTAATTTATTCATATATTTAGTCATATATTTAGTAATTAATTTAGTCATTACTTTCATCATATATTTAGTCATTAATTTAGTCATTTTTATTTACTAGTTTCCATTAATTGGTAGTAAATATAGTCATGAAATGAATAATTTATTAACTATCATAAATTTTATAATGCAAAACTAACATAATATTAAACTTGAACTAAAACATAAAAAAAAAAAAAAAATATTACATATACGAACAAGCTACAACATGCTAGAATTAAAAGATTGATTCAACATCATGATAAATAAAGGTAATCTGCAATAAAAAAATTAATGCAAATACATATATATATAATATGTCAAAGTTGTCTAAGAGTATATATGTAAATGTAATGAAAAATGTCAAAGCTATCTAAGAGTTTCCAACTCTTTCAAATACACCATGATAATTAAGATCCTTGAACAACACATTCAAAATATTGCATAAAGCAGTGAGCAAAAATGACTAACATTAACTAGTACATGATAAACATGTTCAACTACATCATTTTTTGCAAATATTTTAGTGGCCACTATGTGAAGGTTCCCTCTTTCTCTTTCAAATGAACAACTCCATCTATTTTTTCTTCATAAACAAGGGGTATGTTACTTGTGACCTTTAAAATGTTTACATTTGCATCTCCTGTTCCTTTCAAGTTGACTCTATGTACAATAGATAGGGAGTGAATCTGCCTAATGCCCACAATATTATCATCAAAATGGATCCAACACCCTAACTTTATCCCTTTCTTTGATTTTATCAATACATTTCTGCAAAAAGAAAAAAAACACATTATATTAGATAGGTAATGATTACCCTTGTTTGCATAATAAAACAACCATTACTTACTTAAATAGTACTTGCATGTGTGTGTTAAAATAATTGCAAAAGGAAAATTTCAAAAATAATTGCAATTATCAATCTAATTTACTAAAAAACCAACACTCATAGCAATGCTTAATTACAATGTTACTATTAGCTTCATGCTATCAGATACAAAGACCACAAATATAAACACTACATTTCCATGCACACATATGGGTATGTGCAAGATCATCATGGAAAAAACAGGCCCTTAAGTGACAAAAAATTCAGAAAAATCAGAGTTAGGCAACTTGACATAAAAACTTGAATAAGTTATCTATATTATTTCAAAAATAAGTAAGAATTGAATTTGTAGCAAATTGAATGTAGTTTCTAAACTACTAGGTTTGTTTAAAGAAAAAAACAAACCACAATAAAAATTTGAAATTTTAATACAGTAGTACTTAAATTTCAGGGAAAAATGAGAAGTAGGTGTTTGTCTGACCACCCTAACCACAATAAAATGATAATATTTTTTATAATATTTTAGATATAAGTAGAGGACTCATGTCTCGATGTGATACATATTTTTTGTAAGTTTTTTCCAAGTAAATAATTATTTATGAATTTGTTATTATAACTTTTAAAAAATATAAAAGCTTGTATGTCTAACCACCTTAACTTAGTCAAAACTTCATGAAATTATTTTTTTTTTTTTTTATCCTATAGTATGCAAAGCATAGAATGTGGCACATGTTTTTGATTCAAAAAATGTGATATGGTTTGAAAGTTGTAGATTTTTTTCAATCAACCTATCAATCAGGACTTTAGTTGTAATTCGAATAAAAAATAAATAATAATTACTTATTAAATTCAAAGTAAAACATAATTTATATTGGTGGAAAGTTGAGAATCTCCTTTAAAAACCCTTTTCATTTCATAATTTTTTGGTAAAAAAAAGCTGTCAGCCACATACCCACCATATTGCCACCTTTTGGCCCATCATGATCCTACATATACCCATACTAGACACATAAGGTTATGACAACACTATTCCACATAAAAAAGGTAGCTAATGTACAAAAACAAAGAATGCAATATGAGAGCATTACTACTATTGCTGCAAGGTGAAGATAAAATTCATTGGGATGTACAAAAACAATGTTATTAAAGCTCTAAAACATAACCCCATGTAGTCAACATGATAACCACGTCAATGATGACATATAAAAGAAGAATAAAGAACAAAATGTATCAAGGCAACATGTGACAACCATTAAGAGTAATCATTGAGGATTCAATGCAATCTTTCTCTATGACTTTCATAGCAGTAGTAAAGGAATAACAAATAAGGTTGGATGTAGAGGTCACATAAATCATAGACAAAGAGCCTTTCACTATTAGCAAATAGTTAAGAGTATGCAAAAAGAAGGAATGATGTCCAATGAACAAGTAGTAGTAGTAGAGAGTTTCATGGTTGTAGCAGTGAGTTTAGTGCAAAGGCAGCGAGTTTTATGGCTATAACAACAAGTTTAATGGATCGAGTAGCAAATATCATTACTAAACAACAATAAGACATTAAGAGAAATCAGCAAGAATATCAAAAGAAACCTTTTTTTAACAACAGTCATAATGAAGAGTTAAAACATATATTTGAAGGAAAGAACAACAGATATCATCCAATGAAAAAAGTAGCATGCTAAATTAAAGATGTTGATGAGGTGAATTACAATTCCCTAAAAAAAGTCAAGCATCATAAAGTATTGAAGTGCCAACAATCCCCACTGAAAAGTGACAAAGTAGGTACAATGATTGTTCTATGGGTTACATTCAATGTTTTAGTTGTCTATTCACTTTTTGGGATCATAATAGTCATTAATACAATGAAGTGTTTCAGAATCAAGGAAAAGTAGCGTTTTGTAGCACTCACCTCAAGTTCAACACCAGTAGTACTATCAATATCATGCATATACTGCTCGAGTTCAGCATAATCACTATCAACATTGTCTTGAAGATGTGTAGATTTGTCGAGAACTCTATTGATAGGGTCTTTTCCTTTTTGTTTTGCTTTCATATAATTGCCCTACATGTGGTTTAATCATCATGCAAAATTAATATAATTCAAGTAAAGAATGCAAAAGCTATAAATTTTTTTCCACAACAACTATTATATTACCTCAACTTTAGCACAACTATGATTGACATCAATTGTGTTGTTGTTTTTGTGTTGCTTTGATAAAATTGCTCTACATGTAATTTAACCATGAAGCAAAAAAATATATCCAGATGAGTAATTCATTGGAAAAACAATCAACAGAGCCTTTCCAAGCATAAAAGTCACAATAGGTGGAATGGGTGAAAATCCATTTTTGTAGACTCACAAATCCTCAACTCTATCTATACAAACCCGTTTCAACAATTTGACTACAAAATGCACAAAATTCTTCAAGAATTCAACAAATTAGAAACAAATTAAAGTTAACTCACCCAACCATCTAATTCAATGTAAAAGAGAACAAGGAAACCTTGTACGAGAAAGTATAGTATCTTGGAACTGCAAATAATCAAAAATTTCTGAGAAAAGAACATAATTTGAAGAGATTTAATATTATTGCTTTATGATCCATAGCAACAAAAATATGTTGGGGAAAAAATCGGCAAACCAAAAGTATAAATTTTTTGAAAAAATCAAGAAAAAAATCGGATTTAAAAAAAAGGTAAAAATTGTAGAACAAGAGATAAAAACTATTTTTTTGAAATTGAAAGGCATTTCCATAGCATAGAGATATAGAGAGAAAATAAAATAAAGAGTTTAACTAATGAATTGTAAAAAATAGATTTTTGTAGTTTATATTCATATCATTGATTACATTGCATTGCACATCTTTGAAACTCAAATCATTACTTCACATTGCATAAATAATAACTAGATGTTGATAGATGAGAAAATTTCAATTACAATATAGCTTTTACAAAGTCAACCTAAGGAATTATGCAATTAATTCACATTGTATAACTAATAACTAGGAGCAGCTTCCAATTACATTTGCTTGTCATGGCATTCTATGAGACCACATTTCTTTGAGGCATTTTTTCAAACAGTTCATTGTCTTGTTGCTATGGCTAAAAACCTAAAACAAGTGTTTTCAAACAAGCTATGGGTGCTTGGAAAAAATCTATCAAAAGAAAAATAGTAAGCAATAGCATAGACAAAGCGGTGAACTCTTTGAAAAAATGCCTCAAGGAAATGAGGTCTCATGGTGATGGAATTCCATGACAATAAAATTGCTTTTGATTGTCATAGCATTCAATCACCATGAGACCTCATTTCTTTGAGGATTTTTTTCAAAGAGTTCACTGCCTTGTCTATGCTAACACATTTTTCATACATGTCTATCAAAGCATTTTATCAAATAGTTCATTGCCTTGCTATTATGGAAAAAATACTAAACGAAGTGCTTTTGAACAAGCTATGGATGCTTCTAGCTAAGAGCCTACAAATTTTTAAAAAAATCGGGATTAATCAAGATTTTTTGTAGATTTCTGCTTTTGTGGCCCACATTTCCAAATTGTCACACCCATAAATGAGTTTGAGATTCCATAATATTTCCCTGTTCCTAAATAAAAATTAGTACTAATGGCCTCATAATGCCTCATTAGCGGAACCCCCATCATAGCCTCGCTAATGGCCCAATGAAAGAAGCTAATTAATAACCTAGTATTAGTGTAACAATACCCTATCGGGTTGATTCCTAAGGCATCCTCCCCGATAGGTCCCAATAGAGTCAACAAAAGAAAGCACATTGTTGTAACACATGAACATTGGTGGAATGAATGTTTACATTCCCCCGATGGCCCGATATAATGAATGTTTGCATTCCCTCGGTGAAACTAGTTAATAACCTATTATCGGTGTAACAACACCCTATCAGGCTGACTCCTAAGGAATCCTCCTTGATAGACCGATAGGGTCAACAAAATAAAGCACATCATTGTAACACATGAACATCAGTGGAACGAATGTTCGCATTCCCCCGATGACTTGATATAACGAATGTTTGCATTCCTCTGATGAAAGAAATTAATAACCTATTATCGATGTAAAAATACCCTATCAGGCTGACTCCTAAGGCATCCTCCCCGATAGACCGATAGATTCAACAAAAAGAAAGCACATCGTTGTAACACATGAACATCGATAGAATGAATGTCTGCATTCCCCCAATGGCCCGATATAACCATGGATTATCAAGAAATAATATATATCGGGGGAATTAGTCTTGTTTACCTTGTTCATGGGCTAAAGGTGTATTAAGGGATTAGTACCCCCTTATTGTTTAAAAACCTACACTTTTGAGACCTAACAGATCATTCATTGATTTGATAGCTATTTTGTCATAAAACTAATAGTCACAACATTTAGGATAGTCACAATGGATTTCAATGAAACAAAAGGAAAAATTTCATAGTGTAGACACCTAAATTTGGACACTTATATTTGTCCAAATTTATCCCTTTCCATCTAAACATCCTCTTATTTGCATTAATTAAGTAATATTTCTATTATTTAATTAATACCCTTGATTCTTCTAAAATCCATAAGGTATTTAGTTAATAATTAAATACCTTACCCTTTATCACCACTTTCCTCAAATGAATTAAATAAATAATACATCTATTTAATCCTTCACAGGTTATTTTCATCTAATCTAAATCCATATCCTAATCTCTTCATTAGGGATGTGCACATGTCTAATCCTTGATTAGGATGTGTCACATCCTCCAAATTTTGCAAGTTGCCTTCTAATCCTCATTAACCCTAATTATCCTCTGATTACTGATTAGTTAAGCCTAATCAATACCTTGGTAAACTCTACCCATCCCCCAAGGAATTTTTAATTCCTTTTTATTCACCCATGATTCCTCTCTTCCCCACATGAATTTTTAATTCACATTTATCCTTCTAAGGTTTTCCTCTTTCCCATATAAGTCTTCTAGAACATTTGACTTGTCAAATCACTCACATGTGGCAAGTTCCCACCTTTTGGGAACCTTGTCTTATCCACTAGATTCTTCCAATCGTTGTGAATTTAAAATTCACTTTTATTCTCCCAAAGCTTTCCCCTTCCCCATCTGATCATTGAGAGGTCACATCAAGGTACTTACAAAATACTTGTCCTTCCTCCACATCATGCACCCTTCTTCCACCTCACTTACACATCATCACATCCTAGGCCACTTCACCCTCCACATGTCAAAATTTGAGGGCTTGTGAGTCCTCAACTCACCATAGTCCTTCATCTTGGCCTTGGTGGCTTAATCTCAACCATTGAATTCTCTAGATAATCTAGATTCCCCTATAAATACCCCTCTTCTAAGGAATTTACAACACTTAGTCTTTTTTACACCCACATGTCATTTTGAGCACTTAATTCACAAGCATTTCCTCTCACTTAGTTAAGTCATTCTAGCCATTAGCATTGTATTCTATCACACATTGCTCATCTTGCATAGCCATCTAAGGAGCACACAAGGATTTTAAACATCAAGTTCCAACCAAGGGATTCATCAACATGGAGAAGGTATAAGCAATTGAATTATTTCATCTATTTTCTTTGTGTTAACAATTCCTTAGGCTAATCTTTTAAGGTGTTCCTTGTGTTTTCCATTACATTTTAGTTGCTTTGCATCTTTAAAATAGGATAAAGTCAAGGCTTCACATTTCTGGCATGCCCAATGGGACCCACAAATGGGTTCCTTTACTTCACATTTGTTGTTAAGATTGTTTGTAGGTACAGGTTGCAGAGGGGTGAATCCACCCTCGTATTCACTGCAGGAGTGTGAATACACCCTCTTGTTCACTGCAGAAGTGAGAATACGCCTTCTTGTTCACTACATAAGTGCAAATGTGCCCTCCTGTTCACTGCATAAGTGTGAATATGCCCTCTTTTTCACTAAAAAAGTGTGAATATTCCCTCCTATTCACTATAGAAGTGTGAATACACCCCCCAGTTTACTACAGAAGGGTGACTATGCCCCAGTTTGAATTATGTTTTCTAACAATTTGCTGCAGAAGGGCGACTATGTCCCAATTTAAATACTATTTCTAACATTTGATTATATAAGGGAGAGTACACCCTAGTTTGAATTCTATTTTCTAAAAGTTTACTGTAGAAGGGTGACTATGCCCCAATTTGAATACTGTTTCTAACATTTGACTGTAGGAGGGTGACTACGCCCAAGTTTGAATTCTATTTTCTAACATTTTATTACAAAAGGGTGACTATGCCCTAGTTTGAATACTGTTTCTAACATTTGAATATAGAAGGGCGACTACGCCCCAGTTTGAATTTTTTTTTCTAACAGTTTACTACAAAAGGGTGACTACATCCTAGTTTGAATACATTTTTTGTCATTTGACTGTAGAGGGGTGGATTTTCCCTTGTCTTGACTTTGTTTTCTGATAGGTTGTTTAGAGGGGCATATTTTCCCTTTTCCTTACTCTCTTTTCTGAAAAGTTGTTGCAAAGGGGTGGATTTTCCCTCCTATTTACTACAGTGGGGAAGATACACCCTAAAACAACACATTTTGAGAGGTAAAACAATCGTTTTAGCTTCGTTTTTGCTCCAATTTTTTGTCGTTTTTGGATTCTAACCTCCTAACATTGTTTGTTGTAAGGATATTTGTGTTTTTTCTAACATTTTCCCTCCTTTTTACTACAGTGGGGTGGATTTTCCTTCCTTTTTATTGCAATGGGGTTGATATACCCCAAAACAACACATTTTGAGAGGTAAAATGATTGTTTTAGCTTCATTTTTTTTCCATTTTTTTGTTGTTTTTAGATTCTAACCCCCTAACATTGTTTGTTGCAAGGATATTTGTGTTTTTTCTAACATTTTACCTCCTATTTACTATAGTGGGGTGGATTCACCCCAAAACAACACATTTTGAGAGGTAAAACGATTGTTTTAGCTTCATTTTTGCTCTAGTTTTTCTCCATTTTTAGATTCTAACCCCCTAACATTATTTTTTGCAAGGATATTTGTATTTTTTCTAAAATTTTCCCTCATGTTTATTGCAGTGGGGTGGATATGCCCCAAAACAACACATTTTGAGAGGTAAAACAACCATTTTAGCTTTTTTTTTGCTCCAATTTTTTACCGTTTTTAGATTCTAACCCCCTAAAATTATTTGTTGCAAGGATATTTAATTTTTTTCTAGCATTTTGTAGCATATTCTTGTGCAATTGATGAAGAACAGAGGATAAAAAAACTAACATTTGCTTGTAGGTTCATCCATTTGTTCAGATTTTAAAGGTTGTTGTTAATAAATGATAGCATCAGTCAGATATGGAGGATGATTGCTGCAAGCACCATCGTCATTCATACCTAATACGAATTTATCTTTATTTTTCTAGAAATCATATCATATGAATTTATGAGTATAAAATTTGAATTATATTTAATGTTATATTCTAAATTGAAACTTATATTCTTATTCACCTTATAGTATATATGTGTTATACTATCAGTTCATTAACTGTGTTTTTATATTAAACTCGCATTCTAAAGAACACATCCCATGAGATGTGTCTCTTAGAGATAGGGTTTTCTCTCATACTTATGGTGAATCCATTCCTTGATATTTAGATATAGAAATCAGATAATGTTCTGTGTTCAGCACATTAAATCAACAAATATGGAAATCAAAAACTATGTCTTAGGATCTTGGTAGAATTCTGGAATTTGAGAATACATATTGAACCCTTAGTCTCTAATTCTTGTCAGTATATTTGTTTACATTCACATGGTATCAGAGCCTCGTTGTGCGAATCCCAAACAAATCTAATATCAGTTTTCTCTAGAAAAATTCATATTTTCTAAAAATTGAATTTACTCACATTCTTCATAATGTCAAGTGTGATCAGATTTGAAGATTGCCTTGCAGGAGTAGACAATTTCACATCATGGAAATTTAGAATCATGATGATCCTTAAGGAACATAAGTTAGACTCACTTGTGAGAGAAAATTTGGAGGAACCTAAGTCTGAACCTAAGAAAACTCAATGGGTGGAAAACAATGAAAAGGCCATGAAAATCCTTGTAGATGCAATTAGGGATCATATAGTGCCCATCCTAGCAAAACATGAAACTACATACCATATGTTCAAATATCTTGAGAAAACTTATGAGATCAACAACACCTGCAGGACTCTTGCTTTAAAAAGGAAAACAAACAATGCTCCAATAAACAAAGGAGAGTCCATTAATGCATACTGCATGAGGATTATTGAACTGAGAGATCAATTATCCACAATTGGATATCAGATTGATAGGAAAGAATTAACTCTAATTGCACTAGGAGGCCTACCAAACTCATGGGAGTCATTTGTTCAAGGAATAAGTGCAAGATCCAAACTCCCTAAGTTTGATAGGCTAAGAACTGACTACCTCCAAGAAGAAACAAGGCTCTCCTCAAAAGAAAACAAACATAAAAACGTAGATGAAGATATTCATGTACTCAACACATTGTCTAATAAAAGTAATAAGAAAAACTCCTACAAGAAAGGATCTTTTAAAAGAAAGAGAAATTCCAATGGAAAGGGATCCTCTAAAAAGAAAGACATCTCGCAAATACAATGCTTTAGATGTGATCAATATGGCCACTATGCAATGAAGTGTCCTGACAGATCCAAGACACAAGCATCATTTGCCAAAGTAAGAAAGTCAAATTCAGATCATGAATTTGAAAACTTTGTGTTCTATTCAACCTTATCTATTCAAGTATCTAACAATATCAACAACGAGGTGATTGATAGTGGTTCTTCGAGGCACATCACAGGGTTTAGAGAACACTTAGACACTATGACTGAAGAATCTAATGAAGATGTCACAATTGGGGATGACTCTACACATCAAGTAAAAGGGGTTGGAACTTGCTCCATCTCATTGAAATTTGGTCTCTCTCTTCAACTCACTGGGGTCTTATTTGTACCTAGAATAAAAAGGAATCTTATATCCATCTCTGCCCTTGAAGACAATGGTTATAGAGTTACCTTTATGGATGGGAAAGTTCTTGCATGGCCTAAGAACTCAACAATCAAGAAAGCCCAAATCATACGTGTGAGACAAGGGCACCTTTACAAACTTTGCACTGAAATCAATCAAGCCCTTACCCTTGACACCTTTGATTCAAATGAGATTTGGCATAGAAGATTAGGACACCTTCACTTTCGTGCCCTACCTTCTATAGAAAAACTTATAACAAGCTTACCTAAGTTAAAACCATCTCATGAAGGAACTTGCAAAGGTTGTGCCTTAGGAAATAATACAAAGGGGTCCTTTCCAAATAGTTTGAGCAAAACCCTAAATGTGTTAGAATTGGTTCACTTAGACTTATGCAGACCCATGTCTATACCCTCTAAAGCAGGATTTCTCTACTATGTCATATTTGTAGATGACTTCTCTAGGAAAACCTAGATCTATTTCCTTAAATGTAAAGAGTCAATAGAAATCCTCAAAAGGTTCAAAGAATTTAAATCCCTCTTTGAAAACTTCTCTGGAAAGAAAATAAAAACCTTAAGGATAGACAATGGGAAAGAATACACCTCTAAATTTTTTAAGGAATTCTGTATGAGTGTTGGGATTAAGAGGGAGTTCACAGTGGCTTACAACCCTCAACAAAATGGGGTTGTTGAAAGGAAAAATAGAACCATTGTAGAAGCTGCCAAAGCAATGTTGCTTGACCAAAACATTGAAACCTCTTTCTAGGTTGAAGCCTCTAGGACTGTTGTCTACATCCAAAATAGATGTCCTCATTCTCATCTTGACAACAAAACTCCTGAAGAAGCCTTCACTGGCATAAAACCTGACATTAGTCACTTTAGGATTTTTGGTTGTCTTGTCTATATTCATGTGCCTAAGGAGAAGAGATTCAAACTTGAACCTTCCAGAAAGAAAGGGATATTTATGGGATATACTGAAACCTCCAAAGCCTACAGGATATACATACCCGGGCAGAAACAAATTGAATTGAGCAGGGATGTTATCTTTGAAGAAGACATTGCATTCAAGAGGGCAAGAAATTCTCATGAGACTGAAACCTATTCCCCTAGAGTACTTGAAATGGAACTTGCTCCTGAGATTTAGAGGGAGCATCCTGGGGAAATATCACATGAACTTCTTCCTACTTCAAATGAGAATACAGATGTCAACGGTAGAAAGAGACTAGTTTGGGCCAAGAAGATGATCAAAGAAGTAGAGAATCATGCAACACCCAAAGGAACGTTCAGGGAGAGCAAAAGACCCAAACGCTTCTCTAGCTATGTTGCTCTTATGAACAACATCATAAACTCTGAACCTGTTAGTGTTTCAGAAGCCTTCAGACATCAAGCATGGAAAGATGCAATGACGGATATGGATATGGTATTCTTTACAAGAATGATCAACTAGATCTTCATGGGTACTCTGATTTAGATTGGGCTAGAAGTGTAACCGATCGAAAAATCACATCAGGATGTTGCTTCAGTTTAGGATCAGCTATGATCTCCTGGATCTGCAGAAAAAAATCTTCAGTTGCACAGAGCTCAATAGAAGCTAAATACATTGCAGCCTCAATGGGAGCAAGAGAAGCAGTTTGGCTTCGTAAATTGCTTGTGGGACTCTTTGGTGAGCCCTTGAATCCTACAATTATTCATTGTGATAATCAGAGTTGCATCAAACTCTCTATAAATCCTGTCTTTCATGATAGATCGAAGCACATTGAGATCCCCTATCATTATGTAAGAGATATGGTGGAAAAGAAAGTAATTCAGTTGGAGTATATCAATACAAATGATCAAATTGCAAACATTCTCACCAAGCCTCTCTCCCGAATCAAGGTGGGGCACTTCAGGAAGAAACTTGGTATGGTTGAAATGTAATTTGTTATTTATGTTTGAAATACAAATTGTTTATAAATTGTACTAATATATATAAAGATGTTTAATGTGTAAACTCTTTTGTCATGTGTGTGAATCCATGACTTTATGGGCCTACTCCCCTGTGTGCATTATTGAAAGGTGATGATCTTTCTAATAATGAACACTTGTATTTGACATTGTAAAGTGACGACTCTACAATGATTAAACTATCATGATAGATATCATGTGACTTGATATTAATGGACATGTCATGATAGTATCTCTTATTGATATCATGGGACTTGATATCATTTGTAGATCATTATGATCCTTAAGAGATAATCATGGTGGATATTTATCCATGGATATGCCATGAATTATGGTAGACATCATGTGACTTGATGTCAGTGCACATACCATAATAAAGATGTGATATGAAGAATGTCATGTGACTTGACAATATTGGGAAATCATACCATGTCTTAGATATCACGTGTTAAGGTGATATCTCTAGTTATTTGATTTGAAATATCCTCCCTAGCTAAGAGGAAGTGTTAATAAATGATAGCGTCATCAGATATGGAGGACGATTGCTGCAAGCACCATCATCATTCATACCTGATACGAATTTATCTTTATTTTTCTGGAAATCATATCATACAAATTTATGAGTATACAATTCAAATTATATTTAATTTTATATTCTAAATCGAAACTTATATTCTTATTCGCCTTATAGTATATATGTGTTATACTATCGGTTCATTAATTGTGTGTTTATATTAAACCCGCGTTCTAAAGAACATGTCCCATTAGTGGACGTGTCTCCACTTGTGGAGACATGTCCGCTCATGAGACACGTCTCTTAGAGACAGGGTTTTCTCTCATACTTATGGTGAATCCATTCCTTGATATGCAAATATAGAAATCAGATAATGTTCTGCATTCAACACATTAAATCAACAAATCTAGAAATAAAAAACTGTGTCTTAGGATCTTAGTAGAATTCTGGAATCTGAGAATACATATCGAACCCTTAGTCTCTAATTCTTGTCAGTAGATTTGTTTACATTCATAGTTGTCCTTGTTGTTTTCATTAATCTAGGAACATAGTTTAATTAGGGGAAGTAATACTTATTGCTTGTTGTATCTATTTTGTGTCACCCAAGGGATCATTAGTTTTTTTTCACTTTCCCCTTGCACTTCGTATGAGCCTGGTAAGTAGATGGAAATGATTAGTGCTTTCTTTTTATTGGGACCTACTTGGGGATTTCATCACCCCAAGGGACGATTCAAACCACATGTACCAGTGGGGCATACAAAGATGGGAGAGTGAAAGTTGTACCTCAATCTAGTCACATCATGCATGGAGGAGTGTTGAAGCTAGCATGATACCTAGATAGACATGAAGAGTTGGTCTGAGCCTTTTAGTATCTCACTGGGGTTCCCGACTCATGCTTGTGACGAGCTAGTGTTCACGGTTGTACCTCACGTACCAAGAGTATATCAAGGACTCCCTAGACACCTTGTGCATCCTAGATTAAGACCTTTATTGGCCATACCCTTGATGCTAATCGTAGGATTGTGGTTATTTGAAAGTGTCTTCTTGTGAGAAACTAATAAACTTTTTGACAAGTTAGCCTTATCATTATCATTTTAAGTCCTTGCCATAGTCATTTCCATCTAAACCAGCTCCTGTGTACCATAGAGGGGTAGATACACCCTCCTATTTATTATAGAGGGGTGGCCACACCATCCTATTTACTACAGTGGGGAAAATACACCCTTGCAAATTACTGCAAAGGGGCAAATTTTCCCTACAGAGGGGCAAACTTGCCCCCTGAACACTCAATTTCACCCTATTTGACCATTCCAAGCCTCCAAACCTCTGTTTAACCATTTCAAGCCTCCATTTAGTAATTTTGAACCTCTGTTTAACCATTCCAAGTATCCTTTCATCTATTCTAAGCCTCCATTCACTAGTTCTGATAGTCGTTCTTCCACTTTGGGTTGTCACTATCCTCATTCCAAGCTTGGTTCACCCATTTTGAACCATTGTTCATCCATTTCAAGATTTTTTTCACCTGTTTTGAGAGTCATTCTCCTCTCACCCATCTGGAACTTAGAAACTATAATTTTTCACAAGTTTTCTCTAGAGGGGAAAACTTGCCCTATCTTGGGTCAAACTTGCCTTGTCCTGGGGCAAACTTGCCCTCTGGGGTGAACCTGCCCTCTGGGGAAAACTTTCCCTCTAGGGCGAACTTGCTCTCTGGGGTGGACTTTCCCTTAGATAGGACCCTAAAATGGGCATTTTTGCTTGCTATTTTGGTCATTTTGTTAGTCATTCTCTGTTGTTTTTATCTGTTCTTAGTTGTTTTTTCCTATTACCACTCTTTTTCAAAGTGAATCCCCAATCAATTTGGGTGAATTTTCTTATTGCATAGCCAATCTTGTCTTCCGTTCAGTCAATACATTCAGTCATTCTCAGTAATTTTCACCTATTACCACCCTTTTTGAGTGAGTCCCCCATTAATTTCGATGAATTTTCTTCTTGCATAGCCAATCTTGTCTTCCATTCAGTCAAGTCCATTTATCCATTTCAAGCTTCCATCCCCTCATTTTGAGAGTTGTTCATCCATTCTTAGTAGTCATTTACTTGTTCTGAGAGTCGTTCATCCATTCTTACCAGTCATTTACTTGTCTTGAGTAGTTGTTCATCCTTTCCAATCACCTCTCACTTGTTCCAAGTGATTGTTCACCCATTCTTAGCTTCCATCCCCTCGTTCTGAGTGCCATTCATCTGTTCCAAGCATTCGTTCACTCATTTTGAGCAAACATTCCCTCATTTTGAGAGCCGTTCATCTACTTCGAGCATTCATTCACTCATTCTGAGTAAACATTCCTTTGTTTTGAACACTAATTCACTTGTTCTGAGTACTCGTCTCTTTGTTTTGAGAGTTGTTCATCTGTTTTAAACATCCATTCACTCATTCCGAGTAAACATTCCATCATTATGAGTAAATGTTCACCCATTCATATCCTTCATCTCTCTATTCTGAGAGTCATTCACTCGTTCTAAGCACTCGTTCACTTGTTCAGAGTACTCATCTCCTCGTTTTGAAAATTGCTCATCTGTTCTAAGCACTAGTTCACTCGTTTCAAGTACTTGTCTCCTTGTTTTGAGAGTCATTCACCCATTCTAATCATATATTTACTCATCTAAGTAAACATTCACCTCTATGTTCCGAGAATGCAATTCCCCCATTTCGAGAGTCCTTCATCCCTTCTGAGGATCCATTCCCTCATTTCAAGAATCAATCGCCCCTTCTGATTGTTGGAGTTAACAACCAAGATCTTCAATCTGCAATGCCAAAGAACCTCCACAAGAGATAGAGAGAAGCAAAAATGGAAGATGCTATTCCACCAAACAAGGATTGCAATATGATACAATATGATCAATGCAATATTATACAATGCTATATGCCATCTATTAACAAATATGCTAGAGATGCCTTGCTTATAAAGGCAAGGTTGAGAGATAGGATAAGACAAGATCATGACAAGTGTCTTAATCCTATCACATGAGACAACTAACTCATAACTACCTAGGAAAGTGGAAATTCTAGATAAGACAACTAATACTTATCTAGATATGACAACTAATATCCTAAGTAAACTTAACATGTGAATTAAGTCCCCTAAGTCCCTAGTAAAGAAATAAACTAGGTACAAGACTTATTCACACCAACACCCCCCCTTAAGTGCAACTTAGGGAGGTACAAACTAATGCATAATACAAAAGATGGGTCCTGGCAACTAGGCTTGATGAGGTACCCATGTACAAAACAAAAAACTCTCACAAGCGGAGAAAAGGAGAAAAACCCTGTGGGAGAAAACTCCTCTCCAAAAAAGAGAAAAGAAACAAAGAAAAATAATGAAGGAAGGAGGACTCCTCAAGACCCCCCAAGGACAACTTCCTTCACCCCAAGCATCGATCGCAACTGAAGATAACGAGGCGATGCCAAAGGTTTAGTGAAGATGTCTGCAACCTGCTGATCTGTAGGAAAATACTCCAAGCTAAGAACACCATCCTGGATGAGCTGTCTGATGAAGTGCATGTGGATCTCAATATTCTTAGTCCGCTGATGCTCCACTGGGTTGCGTGAAATATGAATGGCACTTTGATTGTCACACCAAAGAGTAGTGGGCTGAGTGGAAGGGAATCCGAACTCAGTCATCAACTGATGAAGCCACAAAACCTCCTGACTAGCCAACACAGCACCTCGATACTCAGCCTCTATCGATGATAATGCAATAGCAGTCTGCTTCTTGCATGACCATGCAATCGGACCAGAACCAAGGCAAAAGACAAAGCCAGAAGTAGGCTTCCGATCATTGACATCACCAGCCCAATCTGAGTCAGTGAAGCCCAATATATGAGATGCACCTGAAGTGTAGTGAATGCCAAACTGAGTAGTGCCCTGAATGTATCTCAAGATACGCTTGGCGGCTTTCCAATGACTCTCATGAGGCTCCTGTGAGAAGCGAGAGACAAGTCCAACCGTAAAGGAAATATCAGGATGATTATGTGTCAAGTACAAAAGACTGCCAACCAACTGCCGATACAAGGTAGGATCAACTGTAGGAGTAGTGCAACTGGAAGACAGTATAACACCTGACTGGAATGGAGTAGGGGCAGGCTTGCAATCAGCCATGCCAAATCTCTGAAGCAAATCAAGAGCATACTTCTGCTAGAAAATGAAGATCCCCTCAAAAGTCTGATGAATCTGAAGACCAAGGAAGTAATGCAAAAGACCAAGGTCGGTCATATCAAATCGCTCCATCAATGCTCGCTGTGTACTCTGAATCATGGAAGTAGAACTCCCTGTGAGAATCAAATCATCCACATAGAGCAAAAGTATAAGTAGATCCTCTCCATGTCTCTGTGTATAAACTGTGGGATCAAAATGGTAGTGAGTGTAGCCAGAAGCAAGCAAGAAACTATCCATCTTCTCATACCAAGCCCTAGGGGCTTGTTTGAGACCATACAATGAACGTCGAAGCCTGCAAACAAGTGAAGAGTCTTGCACAAAACCTGGTGGCTGCTCCATATAGATCTCCTCATGAAGATCCCCATGCAAGAAAGCACTCTTCACATCCATCTGAAACACTGACCATCCCTAAGATGCAGCTATAGCAAGGATAAGGCGAATAGAATCCATCTTGGCAATAGGAGCAAAGGTCTCGGAATAGTCAATCCCTTCAACCTGAGAAAACCCCTTTGCAACAAGATGAGCCTTGTACTTGTCAATGGAACCATCGACTGCATACTTGGTACGATACACCCACTTGCATCGAACCAACTTTCTTCCCTTAGGAAGAGGCACAAGATCCCAAGTATGATTCTTCATCAAAGAAGAATACTCATCAGCCATAGCACTATCCCACTCTGGAATACCTGAAGCATCTGAAAACTTCTGAGGATCATTTGAAACTGCATGACTCAAAAGACTAATTCCAGAAGTCTGAGAACGAGTGCGGCGAGTGTCTGTGGGATCACCCACAAGAGGACCAGCCTCCTGAAGAGTAACTCGAGCCCATCGTGGCCTAGTGGGTGAGTGAGGAGGAGGTTCATCAAGATCATCATCAAAGTCTTCCTCAAGTAGCAAAGTATCATCAACTGAAGAAGACTGAGTAGGTTGTGATGAAGAAGAAGTGGAAGGAGGATCTGGTTGGGTGAAGGTCTTAGAAAACTGAACATCGCATCGGAAATGAACCTCTCGTGTGTCAGGATCAAACAATCTGTATGCCTTCACATCCTCACAATAGCCAACAAAGATGTAACGCTGACTCTTCTTCTCCATGGATTTACGCTGACCATTCAGAATGAATGCCCAAGCCTCACTACAGAATACTCTGAAGAAGGAAACATTTGGCTTGCGATGAGACCAAGCCTCCTTAGGGGTCATATTTCGCACTGCCTTGTGGGGCATACGATTCTGTATATAGTTGGCACAATTGATAGCTTTGTCCCAAAAAGCGGGAGCCATGGACCTAGACTGAATCATACAATTGGCCATTTCCCTGAGAGTCCTATTTTTTCTCTCGGCCACACCATTCTGTTGAGGAGTGTAAGGAACTGTGTGCTGATGAAGAATACCATTCACACTGCAAAAATCCTGAAATGCCTTGTTGACATACTCCCCCCCATTATCTGTGCGTATCTGTCGAAGAGAAAAACCTGACTGCTTCTCCACAAATAATTTGAAGGTCTTGAAGTTGGTGAGGACTTCACTCTTGAGCTTCAGAAAGTAGACCCATGTCCAGCGGGAAAAATCATCAATGAATGTTAGCACATACTTGGCCCCTGAAAAAGGAGTTGGGAATGACATAAGATCACTATGGACCAACTCAAGGGGTGTGGTTGCACGTGTAGCGTGACCCTTAGGAATAGGATCTTGATGTTGCTTACTAAGTACACATCCTTGACAAACACCATCAGTGCAAGTGATCTTAGGAAGACCAACCACTAAGTTATGTGATTTCATTTGCTGAAGATATCTATAATTCAAGTGCCTAAATCTCTCATGCCAAAGCTTGCTCATTGAATCAGCATGAGCAACAAAACATGAACCTAATGAAGACTCAAATCCATCAAATCGATACAAATGATTCTCATGATCAACTACTCCTGTTGCAACAATCTTCTTAGGATCTTGTAACTGTCTAATAGTCACATTTTTTGGAGAAAACTCAACTAACTTTCCATCTCCAGAATGACAAATCTGATATACGAAAAGAAGATTCGCTGAAATATCAGGAACAAGTAAAACATCCTCAATGCACCCATCTAGCATCTGAACGGAGCTTGTCCCCAAAACTGGAATCTGTGAAGAGTTCCCAACTGCAATCTGAGAAGTAGAAGTATGAACTAGAGAATCAAGAAGATCACATGAATTTGTCATGTGATGTGAGGCACCTGAATCAAGAATCCAACTATCTGAAGGTGAATGCATAGCTCGTGCAGAAAGAGCTTGCCCTTTGCCCATGGAAGAAGGATTAGCCACTGAAATATTGAGATTCTTCATAGCTTCCTCCAAGGCCTCTAATCTTTTAAAGAAATGAGATGCATCATGTCCAGTTTTGCCACAAAATGAACAAGGATCTCCGTTCTTTTTCTTGGACTTGGAAGAAGAATCTCCAGAGGTAGAAGAAGAAGGAGATTGAGTGGACTTCTGATTGTTCTTCGGCTTCGGTTTGGAGGGATTCTCACTACTAGAAAATGATTCTGCTTTGGGCTTCTTCTTGTTCTTTCCTTTACCCTTGGATGATTGACCCATTAGAGCATGATTCTTAGAATTAGGTAAGGCATCCAACTGAATTAACTTGGCCTCCTCCCTAGTAAGACGCTCACAAAACAACTCAAATGTAGGCATTTTGTAATCTTTCCCTATTGCATCCATAGTTGAATAGAAAGTAGAAGAAAACACTTGATAAGGGCCCTTTAACTTAGACAGAATCAAGAAGATACATTCATCACTAGATACATCACGTCCACATCCTTTCAACTGTGACAAAATCATCTTGAATTGAGCAAGAAAATCCTGCATTGAAGGAAACGTATCTGGAGAGAGGGATTGTAGTTCTGCTTGAAGTTGCAAAGGTTCTGAAATGATTTACTTTACCATACAATTCTTCAAGTTTGTCCCAAACATTCTTAGGTGTTTTGCACTCCGAAATATGAAACAACAGATTATCAGAAACATGTAAGCCAATGAGCCCTTTTGCTTCATCCATTTTACATCTATGGACAAACTTTTCATAATCTCTTGTAAATTCAGGTTGTTCTGCATCTAACATTGGCCATAGACCCTTAGATTGTAACAACTGAGTCATTTTTAACTTCCATGTATGATAATTATGTGGAGTGAGTGGTTCAATTTTCCTTAGATCCGCCATGAACACCAAAAGAAAAGGATAATGTGGCACTTAAATTGTGCCTTTCAACCCCCCCAGAATGTACTAAAACTGATTTTGCAACCCCCCCAGCAAATTACAATGAACATTTTTTGCAATTTTACAAGTGACAAGCTCAAATCAACCGTTTATAACACATGGTGATTTTTACAAATTTTTAGAATAAGGAGCTTGCAAAGCTGAAAACAGAGGTTACAAACAGATTCCTTGCAATTTTCTGATCAATTTCAAAAAAAAGTTTGCCAAATTTTGACTTCGTTGGCAAAAGTTACATCAAGAACAAGCAATAAATGCACTTGTACCTTCAAGCTGAAAAATCTAGCAAAAAATGGAAAAATATGGAAAATTCACCTGTACCACTATGAAGTTTGTTGAACCAGCTTTCTGACGATATCTCGTTTGCAGAAATCTGACTCCGTGGTGAAAAGTTATGCAAAAAAGAAAAAAAGGCCTATTTTAGGCACTTTGAAGGCTAAACAGGTGCAAAAATTAAGCCCTTGGGGGCTGGCTCCTGGTCATCCACATGACCGCGTCGGTGGCAGAGTCAAAAAAATTTTGCGGTTTGAAAAACCGCTGGCAGTCTAGCACATTCACTGCCCTCCTGGCGGTTTACTGGTGGCGGTCAGCGGTCGGCGGTCGGCGGTCTGTACGCGGTGCGGTCGGCTGGCGATTTAGCGGCTCCGGGGGCGGTTTATCAACCGCCCACTAGCGGTTGCTGTTTGTAGTATCCCCTGACAGCGGCAGGTGGTGGTGGAGACCGCTGGCTGCTTTTAAGCTGCTGGCGGGTTGTATAAAACCCGCGGACAAAAAAAGGTCCACAGACTTAAAGTCTGCGGCTTAAACAAAGCCGACAGCACTGAAAAGCGCTTTACAAATATTTTTTTTTTTAATTTTTTTTTTAATAAAATAAGATGCCGACCAAAAAATTAAAAATTTTTTTTTTGAAAATTTTTTCTAACGACACGCGTACCTGCGCAGGGGGGCCGTACGGCCGCCTCTGCTAAATTTTTTTTGCTCCGAAGACAACTTTTGCCGAATATAGGCAAATTATATATCAAAAAACTCAGAAACAACCACCTGGACACAATGGAAGACTTATTTTTGGCTCAAAGTGCACCTGTAAGAAGTTCACCAGATCTGAGCTCGAAACCCTTCTTTGCCAAAGCTGCAAATGGTGATGAAATTAAGTGAAACAAAAGCCAAATCTAACTTTTTCGAGCCTCCTGGATGCAATGGGACAGCCTAAAATACTGCCTCTATAGCCAAAAGCGCTGCAATCACCAGATCTCACCAAAATGCAAGCATGCAATATAGGATACAAGAACTCAAAAAATGACAATAGAAATTGATGGAAACTCTCTAATAAAGAAATTGAAGGGGCTTGCCAGATTCAAAGCTCTGATACCATGTTGGAGTTAACAACCAAGATCTTCAATCTGCAATGCCAAAGAACCTCCATAAGAGATAGAGAGAAGCAACAATGGAAGATGCTATTCCACCAAACAAGGATTGCAATATGATACAATATGATCAATGCAATATTATACAATGCTATATGCCATCTATTAACAAATATGCTAGAGATGCCTTGCTTATAAAGGCAAGGATGAGAGATAGGATAAGACAAGATCATGACAAGTGTCTTAATCCTATCACATGAGACAACTAACTCATAACTACCTAGGAAAGTGGAAATTCTAGATAAGACAACTAATATCCTAAGTAAACTTAACATGTGAATTAAGTCCCCTAAGTCCCTAGTAAAGAAATAAACTAGGTACAAGACTTATTCACACCAACACTGATTATTCGTTCATCGATTCTTCCTGATCCAATTATCTGCACCATTGATTCAAAGTATGTTCCCCCAGTCCATAAGTCCATTCATCCATTTAGAGGGTTCGTTTCATCATTCAAGGAACCTGTTTTTCTTGTTCAGGGAACCAATTTTGCCATTTGGGGAACTCGTTTCATCATTTGGGGAACCCGTTTTGTTATTTGGGGAACTCATTTTTCCATTCAGAGAGCCCATTTTTTTTGTTTGGGGAACCCATTTCATTGCTTAGGGAACCCATTTTTTCGTTTGGGGAACCCATTTCATTGTTTGGGGAACCCGCTTTTCCATTCGGGGAACCCATTTTTTCATTTGGGGCACCCGTTTCACCATTTAGAGAACTCATTTTACCATTTAGGGATCTCGTTCACAATCCACATCATCCAAAAGCATCTCTAGGTTGTGAAGTTATTATCCAAATTGACCTAGGTGTTTGAATTTGATCATCATCATCAACATACGCTTAGGATTGCCATCTATCCTAAGTTAATCATCCTTGTTGTCCCAATCAATTCACTTTCAATCTCAAGGAAAATTCGGTGCCACAATCATCTATTTATCCTTTAATCTTATCAATCAATATCCTAAGTCACCTAGGGTAATCTCTGAATAGGGTTTTCCAACCATTTCGTCATCCTATCTGATCCATCATTCAATCTTATCAATCATCAATCAATCTTATCCAATCCAATCTAATCTTATCCCTATCCAATCACCTTTGACCCTATCAATATGTTTCCATCTTGAAGCAAATTTGGTGTTCTATTCATCCTTTGATAATCAAAATCAATCCCATCGCATCATCTAATAATCCTAATCTAAGCTTTAATCCAATCCTGATTTGAGCTTGACCTAAATCCCAATTTGAGCTTTAGTCCATTTCCATCCAAAATATTTGATCCATTTTTATTTATCCTTTCATTGTCATGAATCATTATCCTCCATCAATAGTAGTCAATGTAAACCCTAATTATGTTGATGATGATAATGAAAGTCTTGTTGATCAAGAGATATAAGACATAGATCCCCTTGACACTGCCATCGCTAGTAAGCTTTCTCCACCCACTTTCCAAAATCCAATTACTCCTTTGAGCTATCCCATTATGTCTTTCCCAATCTTCCCATACTAATCCTACATCCACACCCTTTTACTTTAATTATACATCCACATCTCCTCATCCTAATCCACCGCTCACATCCTCTTGTCCCAGTACATGACCGGTATCCTCTTGTCCTAATTGATAGTCCATGTCCCCCTATCCTAATTCCCCATTCCAATATCATTACCTTAACTCAATCCTAGTCCTCCATCTACTCCAAGTCCTACATCCAATCCCATTCCTTCATCTAACCCTAGCCCACCAATCCCTAATCCCTCATCTACTCTTATCATGCTATCTCAGCCTAAAGTATGCAAGTTTCTCACTCCAGAAGTTCTCCAAGGACTCATAACAAAGAAGACATCCCAAAATCCACCTCTTGTGATCATGGAACCATGCCATCCCAATCCATCATCCATGGATGGTCACTAGTGATGAGACCCCTCTCCATACCACACCTATCATTATTGTTACCACCCCTAGCACTACTCAAACCGTTGAAACCATCACACCTATTGAATCCATTGAACCCATCGAAGACACCAAAATTCAATCCACTCCTAGTAGCACCGAAACCCATTCCCATGAACCTCATGAATCCTCCATACTTTCATCTCCCCCACTTGAAGAGTCCCTCCAACTCTCTGTTATTGTGCCACCCACACAAGATGAGTCATGCCAAGAGTTTGATCCAAAGCACACCAACATATCCCCTCCTCCACATCAAGATCCTGCAATCCCATCCAGTCCATCTCAAGCTCATAGTCCTTCATCCATTTTGACCCATGATCCCCTTGACACTCTAGATCCAATCACTCCATCACACGAGTTCTTATTACCTACTGCCACGAATCCTGATCCTATCATATCACCTAATTCCTGTCTTGATCCCTCACTACTTACTCTGCTTGATCAGGATATTGCTACCCCATCATCTCCATCTCATGATCCTCCATTGTCACCTAGCTCTCCAATCCCAACACCGTGTTTATATCCCCTAATCCCTCTCACGTTCATCCATAGTGGTCTCCTTGCAAAAGAAAATAGAGCATCTACGCCACCCATCCTCCCCCACCTAATAATGGACTCACATCATTCTTCCAGAATAACAAAAATCTTGTCCTAGATCGAATGCTCAAGAGAATGAACTATCAACAAAAATTTTTAGGCCTTCATGAGAAAGGTATTATAGATCCCATCCAAGATAAAGAACATTTGTATATGCAAGGTCTTGGATGTACTACTCACAACTCGCAATCCAAGAATGTTGGTACAACCTCCACACATCTTCCCCAATCCTCTTCTAAAAAGATAAGAGGCTCTTCCCATAACTCCACTAGATCATTTGTTGCCATCCCCCCTCCTCCATCATATCACTTCAAAACAACAATCCATATTCCTCCTTCATCGGCTCTATCCATTTTGGGTCCTTATGCTCCCCTGTCCTCCATCACATATACTCTGGGTCCTAAGTCCATTTTGGGCCCTTACATCCTGAAATCACCTCCTCCATCTTGTCCTATTATCCATCCATCACCTATCCATTTCACCCATCATAACTATCTCACTCTCATGTTCCCTAATCGAGATCAATAAATTCATGCACCTGTATGTCATCCATCCACATATCATCCTCAAAATCCTACCTCTGTCAAACCTCCATTCATATTCCCTCCACATCATCCATCCGCTCACACCTATCCCATTGCTACTAAAAGAACTTTGGATGAAAAAGTACAAATTCATAAATCTAAACATCCACATGAATCAAAAGCTCCTCATGTCCCCTCTAAAAGACATGTTGAAGAAAGGAAAAATCAAATCCAAAATCCAAATCAAATCTATAGGCCACAAAAGGCCCACCAAAGCAAAAATCAAAACCATGTGGATCCCAAAGGAAACAAATGCAATGCCTTCAAATGAAGCCTCCATAACAACATCTAAAGTTTCTACTCCAAAAGCTAATCATGCAAATCCTCCTAAATCCATTTTGGGTCCTTATGTACCAAAATTTGCTATCACAACTCCTTTATTATCTCCACATCCTCCATTACACCCTCCATTAGCCCCACATCAACCAACCATTAATCCTCCTATCCTTTCACACCCCCTACGATATGTGCCAATGTTGGTCCTAAACATGCCTCCCCATCATACGTTTACTCCATCATTCCATCCATACACTTTCCAACATCCCATCCATTATTCCACATACCTCCCCCATCAAATCTCTTTAATACCTGCCCTTGCATAATTCCTCCATTGTCATAACTAAGGTTTTACCAATATCCAATAGTTGCTTCAAACATGGGCTCTTAATACTTCATATGGAATTTGATGCTTGAGTCCTTCATCCATATCCTTATCACATGTCTTTCGCATCTGCTTATCCACCTCCCTATACTTATCCATCTGCACCTACATTCTATCCAAAAATATAAAAAAATACAAAAAAATCAGAAAAAGAAAAAAAAGGTCAATAAAATAAAATAAATAGTAAAGATAAATCCTTCGTCCAATGGCAAAAACTTGGAAAAATAGTGCCTTGGATAAGTACCATGATGAAAACCTAGAAAACAGGCATCATGCATAAATCCCCTATCCAGTTTACTTTTGCACTTGGGGGAAATTGCATCCCCTTCACCCACCTCCTCCATCACACTTATCTTACACATCCTACTTGTCATATCCATTTATCTCACTCTCTCCATCCTCCTTGTGATCTTGATATAGCTAGGGGAAAACATAGAAACATGCTTTGGACACCGCTTGGCATACCTTCTCCTCATCCATACACTATTATTCCTTATCCACATCCATCTACCTTCTTTTTCTATCTACCATGCTACCATCAATATCCCTTCCTTATCTAGGCATCCTACCTTCATTCATCAAACTCCCTCATCCACCCATCTTATCCTCCTCTAGCTATCTCCTTTATCTTCCCATCCACTCGCCTTTCACCCATTTTTCCTTATCACACATGACATATCTAAAGTGGGGGCATCTACTTCCTTTGTGACATAAGTCCTTGGAGACATCATTCATCAGTCCTATCTAAATTTTCATCTTCCCATCCTTATCTTCCTATCCATCCATCCAAATAATCCCTTTCATATCCCCATCCTTACCCTCCTATTCCTCCATCCAAACAATCCCTTTCATATCCCCATATTTTTCTTCGTACCTATCTAAACAATCCCTTCTGTCTCCCCATCCTTGTCTTTTTATCCATCCAAACAATCCTTTTAACCTCCTTATCCTTATCTATCCATCCTAGCATTGCTCCACCTCCTTATCTTCCTATCCATCCCTATCTCTATTCCCCATCCCTTTCATCATCAATCCCTATCTCCCTATTCATTTGTCTCTCTCTTTAGCTCATCTCATAATCCCTTGTCATTGGTATCTAGCTATAGGCTTCTCCCAATGCAGTCCAATTCCATCTATCTAATCTTCATCACTCTTGCTTCTCTTACACATCTTGTCAATCCCCTGTCACTTTTCATCACTCATCTATCTATCATATCATCCTCCCAAGTTATTTTAGTGATTTAGATAACTATCCCATACCTAAGCTTTGTAATTGTCATCATCCTATCTTGTCGTATCGGTCCCATCTCTTTATCCACTTATCCTATCATCTCATCATCCTTTATCCATCATTTTTCATTAGTCGTTTGTTAAACTATGTTGCCCCTACACTTTCACGTAGCAAAGGTCGATCATTTGATCTGCTCGTAGGGCTCCTTTATCATCTAGCATTGGTCTTTCTGATTTTGTCTATTTTGTCTTGGTCATCCATTAATGTCTTCACCATCCTCTTTCCAATTTTATCCATGGTCCATCATCACCCATTTATCGAACTACAAGGGCTTTGCACTTTCATGTAGGTAAGGCTAATATTTGATCGGCCCTCAAGCCCCTAAGTTGCTTGTATGTGTCAATCTTCTATCTCGTGTCTTGTCTCCATTGTGTCCTGTCATCAATCTATGCCCTTATCTAGCTAGTTCTTAACAAACAAGATCCACTAGTATCAATAGATCCAACTGGTTTCGAGCATCACATGTCATATCAATCTTTTAGTTTAGTATCCATCATTGGTCTAAACAAGATGCATCCTTCCTAACAGACCTTATCAACCCCATCCATCCTCTTGATCCTATGGAAAAGGACATTTGACCTTGATTGTGATCTTTTGATGCTTTTGGATTTTCTATAGCATTTGAGCCTCCTATCACACCTCGTCATGGTCACCTCGATCCTACATATCATGGTGTGCTTTGACTGGTAAATATAGGGGAATATCTTGATCTTTTTGTTTGTTTTCGTCTTCTTGGTTGTCTTGCGTAGTACCCACCAAGATCCCTGTGATCTTGTGTTACATTGGGGCATCCTGTGTGCTTGTGGTTATCCCAATACCTGGCTCGACCTAGGTCATCGCGACTTTGGGGTGTTGGGATAGCCTTCTTGTTTTTTGTGTTTGTTTTATGCATTAGACACTAATTTGCCTTGGTCCCTCATACCTTGGTGTATCGTGTCTTATTCTATAGAAAATATCAGTGCTCTTAACGATGGAAAATTGCATTAGCATTTCATTTCATCTCCCATTCCATCCTCTCATCTATCAACAATTTCCCCCCATCCATTCACCCTTCATCAATCTCCCTCCCCTATCTGTCCAATTTCTTCTCATCATCTCTTTAATCTTCTTATAATAATATACATTGGTTATTCTAAGCATCTTACCCTCCATCATTTTCATTCTTTCATCTATCTCACATCTCCAACCCATCCTCATCCATTCAATCTAGCACAAATCATCTAATAAAATCCTCGATCTTGTCCCTAGTCTTGTTACAAGCCTTGATCCCACCACCATCATCATCCATCTGTATCATTCCTATCCCTTCGATGTTGTTTTAGGATGTATCCTTTCCTCATCAACAACACTTTCATCATTATCATTGGGATGTATCCTTCCCTCATCAATGCCACTCGGTGGGATGTATCTTTCCCTATCCTCATGTTGTTTCAAGATCCCTCATTCCCTCATTGACAACACTCCATCCATCATCAACCCCTTTTGGCTTGTACCTTGACTAGGGCAACATCACCTTTTGTCCTTAAATCCATTTGTGCTTCATCCATCTCCTATTTCTTGTCACCTCTCTTACCCATCACTTCACATCATCTTCCTCATATAATTTTGCATCGTTTCATCCACTTAGAGAGCACACACCCATGTTCTCTTGAACCCACATGTCCTCTCGAGGGGGAAACCTCAAATCCTACTCTTCATGTTCACCCCCATCATTTTTCCTTCCTAGTCAATCCTTTGAATGACTGGGGCATCTTTTTCAATCTAACCATCTTCTTCTTGGTGTTGTCTTTTAATCTTCTTTGAAATGATACTACTTCGTAGCACCATCTCAAAGAGGGGAAAAATGTATACACCTAAACTTAGACACTTATATTTGTCCAAATTTATCCCTTTCCATCTAAACATCCTCTTATTTGCATTAATTAAGTAATATTGCTATTATTTAATTAATACCCTTAATTCTTCTAAAATCACTAAGGTATTTAGTTAATAATCAAATACCTTACCCTTTATCACCACTTTCCTCAAATGAATTAAATAAATAATACATTTATTTAATCTCTCATAGGTCATTTTTATCTAATCCTAATCCATCTCCTAATCTCTTCATTAGGGATGTGCACGTGTCTAATCCTTGATTAAGATGTGTCACATCCTTCAACTTTTGCAAGTTGGCTTCTAATCCTAATTAACCTCTAATTATCCTCTTATTATTTATTAGTTAAGCCCAATCAATACCTTGGTCAACTCTCCCCATCCCCCAAGAAATTTTTAATTCCTTTTTATTCACCCAAGATTCCTCTCTCAGTGAAACCACAATAGTGGTTTACAATTTGATGGAGGAAGGAAAACTGAGAAAAAAATGACCCCATGATAAAAGAATTGATTTGAAGGCTTTGAATGAACCTACATGTTTGATCAAACCAAAAAGAGGTTCGACCAAACTAGGGTTTGAGCGAACCTATTTATTATTGGGCCCATAGTTCCCACCCAAAAAAAAAAAGGTATATTGGAGGGGGTTTGAATGAACTATGGTTCAAATGAACCCTAGTTCAAACAAACCCCTAGGGGTTCACTCGAACCCCTAGGGATTTCTCATTCCCCTCCCTAAGACAAAAAAAAACTAAATTTTGGCACTTCAGAGCTTTGGTTGAGGATGAAAATGGAGGAATCTTCACAAAACCATCTAGAATCAAGTAGTCCTTAGAACAAGCTATCCAATGAATATAATTTTAATATGTTTTGGTTTTATTATGTATTTGTTTTTATAATTTTATTAAGCATAGGATTTTCATCGAAAATGAAGGCATTTGTTTTGCACATGTGGAAAAATAGCATATTATCAAAAAAAAAATTGGCAAATATGAGTGCACCAAATATTGAAGTCCTTGATCAAACAAAAAAAAAATTGAATTTCGATATATACAAAAGAAGTTATGCATTATACAGTCATGCTATGTCTGAATTGTAATTGGTTTGCATTTGAAACTTGATTAAAGAAAAAGTATATTAAATAAAAAAATATCTAACCAAGTGGAAGCACCATACATTAGAGTCACAAATCTAAATTCGAAAGAATTAGAATTTTACCCTTTATGGAAAAAAAGTTATGCATTATATGGTCTGAGTCACTTTTTAAAAATGTTATTTTCTGAAAAAAAAAAACCAATTTTCATGGGAGATGGAAAAATAAGTGCAATCTGATTCCAAAATTTTGAAAAAAATATTTTTATAATCTACAAACAAAATGTGACGAGACTCTAGTTTGCATCATTTTCAAATTTCTCGTGGTTTAGCGGCTATAGGTGCCCAAATGTGAAGATTTAGTTAAAAATAATAATTTAAGTGTCCAGTTTGGCCAAAAATTGTAAACCACTATTGTAGGATCACCCCTCTTCCCCATGTAAATTTTTAATTCACATTTATCCTTCCAAAGTTTTCCTCTTCCCATGCAAGTCTTCTAGAACATTTGACTTGTCACATCACTCACATGTGGCAATTTCCCACCTTTTAGGAACCTTGTCTTATCCACTAGATTCTTCCAATCATTATGAATTTAAAATTCACTTTTATTTTCCCAAGGCTTTCCCCTTCTCCATGTGATCATTGAGAGGTCACATCAAGGTACTTACAAAGTACTTGTCTTTCTCAATATTATGTACCCTCCTTCCACCTCACTTACACATCATCACATCCTAGGCCACTTCACCCTCCACATGTCAAGATGTGAGGGCTTGTAAGTCCTCAAATCACCATAGCCCTTCATCTTGGCCTTGGTGGCTTAATATCAACTATTGAATTCTCTAGAGAATTCAAATTCCTCTATAAATACCCCTCTTCTAAGGCATTTTCAACACTTAGTCTTTTTTACACCCACATGCTGTCATTTTGAGCACTTAATTCACAAGCATTTCCTCTCACTTAGTTAAGTCATTCTAGCCATTAGCATTGCATTCAATCACACATTGCTCATCTTGCATAGCCATCCAAGGAGCACACAAGGATTTAAACATCAAGTGCCAACCAAGGGATTCATCAACATGGAGAAGGTATAAGCAATTGAATTATTTCATCTATATTCTTTGTATTAAAAATTCCTTATGCTAATCTTTTGAGGTGTTCCTTTTGTTTTACATTATATTTTAGTTTCTTTGCATCTTTAAAATAGGATAAACTCAAGGCTTCACACATAGATTCAATGTTCTATATATGATTGTAATACTTTGCTTGGAGATCACAAGAGTAATTTTATAAAGGCATGTTCTGGAAAACATTTATGAAATTTGTAGACATTTTTAAAATAAAATATAAATATGATATAGTTGAGAATCAAAATATTGAGGGATAGCCTCTTACCTAATCTGAACTCATGGAATTATGGTCATTCCATGCAGAAACTATAGGTTTAATAGAGGCAGCCAACTGCAAAACTTTCTCAGTGAGACAGTTTAAGCAACTCATTATATGTCGGTACTCTTCATTTGAGTTGACATGATTTGGAGAGGTTCTTACTGGGTGTTCATAGATGGCTGTGAAATGTTTGTTGAAGAACTAGATTTCCTCTTGATACTAGTATTAGATTTAGTATGATCTAGTGCTCCCATATAATTGACAACATCTTCTACACTTGCTTCTCTATTATTGTTTTACACCTAAAATACAATGTTAATTTCAACATATAGTCAGTTCAATAAAAAATTAAAATAAATAACACAATGTAAATTGAACCAAAAATCCATACACTTACTCCACATTTTTCAATTTTGGCCTACAACCCGCTTCGGCCAAATGTATTTGCAATGCTCACATTATCTCTTGCTCTCTTGCCTATGTTATTCTTTGTCAAATATTCTTCAGAACGCATACTTTCTTTCAATGCCTCCCACTGTTTGGGAGATAGAGTGGACTCTAACATCTCTTTCCCTCCATGATTGTTTTTCTGCAATTGTATCTAAAACTATTCATCAGAAGTCTCATCTTGTGCTTGTAATATTTTCTAGAATTTTTTCCACCAACAGTTTCAAAGGAATTTTCCATTTTTAGTATAACATATTCCACATTTCATGGATCTTGCTATGCAAAATTTGATTTTCACATATCCAAATGGGCCCTACATCGTACGCCCAACTCGAAGGCCCACCTTGTAGCATTTTTCCCAATGGGCTCACCATCTCTTGATACCTCAACCAAGAATGCCTTCTTCCCTTCTAATATTCTTTCTTTTGTGTTCCTCTCTATAGATCTATATAAATATTGACTCAATCTTTGTCTTTTAACATAAGCAGGCACATCTTCTATTTCACCACTACAAATATTTCTGGTTGATCCACTAAGTCCTTCAAAAGTTGTAGATGCAATAGGTGCACTCTCAGGCACATTAGATGCAAGCAAAATCTCTTCATGACTTTGATTAACTAGAACTTCATGCTCCATGGCCACATCATGTGTGGCATGATTAGTTAACTAGACATGAACTTGTAGCATGGAAACCATTTTGTACAGCTAAACCAATGCTTTGCTTAGGTGATAGCATCATCACTAAGAAATTTCTATCATGGTATTTGGTGATTCTTACTTTTGTTGTTCTATTACGTAATAATTTGTTCATAACATCGAGATACACTCATGAAGGGGTAGATTTCATGAAAAAGAATAGATATATTGGAGTGGACAATGAGTTACAAGAAAGGAATGCCATGATTTGAGGAATAAGTGGTCAAACAGCAATGAACTTCAAGATATATGCAAAACATTGAAGAACATTTGATCAAAGCAAAAAAAGAAATGAACTTACAGTATATAAAGATACATATGAGAAAGTGATTTCTAGTGCATAAAGTCAGAAGCACAAATGTTGATAACAGTGATATCACTGTTAAAAAGAATGTGAAGACAAAAAAGGATGTGAGTAGCATGTAATGCCAAAATAGTGGGGATATAATGAGGAAATGCTTCTATTGCAATGGGGAATCAATGTATTGATGCCTTGAGCATTGACAAATAATAGTGATCAATCATGAAGGATTATATATTGCTACTATAAATAGTGAAGGAATAGAGAACAAAAGACCATATTAGTGAGGAAATGAGTGCCACAATGGTTGAAAGATCCGAGAAATGAAGACAACAATGATAAATACTTGCATGGCAATGAGCAGTCAATGTCAAAGCAGTTCACAAGGCAATGGTATACAATAATATTACAAAATAGGGCTAAAGATAATGCCATATGTAGGGAAGAAAATGCTATT
>VDFB02018296.1:38137747-38321954 GCA_007258455.2 Sequoia sempervirens
CAAAAACAGCAGAAAAGGTCCTAAAGAAATCCAAAAAATAAAAAAAATAAAAATAAATAAATAATCAAAAAAAGATGTCATAGGGTGAAAACCTGGCAATCAGGCAGTCTATTGACAGAAAAATACAAAAAAAAATCAAAACAAAATCAGAAAAATGCAATAAACACAGATAGTGAAAATCTGGCAAACGGACACTATCTGTCCCTCTCCATCTATTAGTTCCTGTTTTGCACTTTACCTTTTCAGCTTTTCCTTTTTACGCATCTTAGGATCATAAATTGCATCATCCTGCTGCCATTTTCCTAGCGTGATAAAACGTCTTACCATAGCTTGATCGTTGTACATATTCCTTTTCGCAAGTTGTGTCAATAAACGGGGAAAACACTCAACTGGGGGCACTTAACTTTCAGAGAATACTAAGACAGCTAGACTATGTCCTAGGAACTGATCATATGAACAAACACTCAACTCACTTGAAACATCATTCGATTATCGAGCCTTCTCATGAAACACTTTTCAGCAGATACCATATCATTATCTATTGGATGATCCAAAAATCTGAATAATGTATGAAATAACAGTATTACATGTCTGACCAAATAGTTGTCTGATTTTCAATATCATTACTCTGGAGCACACTCAATGATGTACTGGACTAGAGTGGCAAGGAACAAGAATGATTTTTCTTTGTTTGCTGTCTTGAGGTTAACGGTCAATCTGATGCAAATATGTCACAGGACATGGCGACCAAAGCAATATCATTGATGATAGTTCCAAATTTGCATTAGAAAGGTGGTTAATCTTTGTTTGTTTATGCAAGAAATGCTCAAGTCATCTCGGTTCAATTATACCTCGATGCTTGTGTTCGCTTGCTATATCAAAAACCATGAAAGTTGTACTCTGGTCATCATTGGCACTAATTTCCCCTCTGATGCTTGTACATACTTACAATATTTTTTTTAACGTTCTATGATGATTCAAGAAGGCTTATAATGGGCTCAACAAACTGGTTAGTTTCATGTAGTTGCATATTTAATTAGATCATTGTATATATCTGCATATTGGATCCACATCAGTGTTTTGAAAGGCTGAATGAAGGCATTAACGGTTGTCATATAGTTTTGAGCTTTTTGTGGAGGACATTTGGACATTTGATTCATTACATCCATTAATTTTTATCATTTCTCATTTATCATTCATTCTCATCCTTCTCGTTTATCATTTCATTCTCATTTATCCTTTCTCATTTCATTCATTTTCATTTTATCATTCATCCATTCTCATCCTTCTCGTTTATCATTTCATTCTCATTTATCCTTTCTCATTTCATTATCATTTTCATTTTATCATTCATCCATTTTTATCCTTCTTGTTTATCATTTCATTCTCATTTATCATTTATCATTTCATTCATTTTATCACTTCATTTTTATCATTATCATTTATCATTTCATTATATCATTTTCATTTTATCATTTCATTCATTCATTCTATCATTCTCATTTTATCATTTCATTCATTTTATCATTTATAATTTATCATTATCATTTCATCATCATCGTCTTATCATTATCATTTTCATCATTATCATCCTCATTCTCATATATCATTATCATGTTATCCTTATCATTTTCATTTTACCATTATCCTCATTATTTTCATTCATTTTAATCATTATCATTTACCCATTTTATCATTATCATCTATTCTCATCATTACCATATCATTTATTATTCATTATCATTCCATCACTATCATTTACCATTATTGTCATCATTACCATTCTCATTTATCATTTAATCATTTTTATCATTATAATCTCATATCATTTCATTACCATTCTCATTTATCATTTTATCATCATCTCGTTATCATCACATTACCATTTTCATTACATAAACATTTCAAAAACATATCATTATTCATATCACATTCATTATCTATCATGTCACGATGCATTTCATACATTGAAATATTCAAAAATTAACAAAACTCATATATACATCATCGCAAATCATTGCAGTCACATCATAATTACTAAATCATCCTACATCATAATGATTAGTCCACAAAAACAATAATAAAAACATATCAAAATCCATCTCATATCATACATGCATCCATATCACAACACAAAATGCATAAACATATCATCATCAAAAACCATCGCCGCTGCATATCATCGCTCATCAAAATAATACAAGTGTCCAATGTCCAATGAAACTAAAAATTTCAAAACATAATACATGAGACATGATCAAAACTCAATATACATAATAAATCAGTCCCAAACGGCTAACTGGTGGATGCTCCCGAAGGAGCTGGTCCGGAAGGAGGCGGCCTGCCACTCGTACTTGCATCAGGATCCCGTCGAGGCCCTGTAACCTCTCTGCCATGTGTCGATGTCTGTGATCGGGTCCTGGTCCTACTATGAGATCTGGGATAAGGCTCTTGTTGCTCGGGAGGGCATAGCTCCTCATATCGAACTCTATAGTACTCAGCCTCTCTAGCTGCCTCAAATCCCTCTACAATGGCCTCCCATAATGAGGTACTCTCTACGGTACCCATAAGCCTCTGTGCCACACCCTCGGCCTCCAGTGCTCGCCGTCTAAGGGCATCCCTCTCTACTACCAACTGTACCACCTGGGAATCAGGGGTAGGTACCTGTGCCTGTGCCTGTGCCTGAGCCTGAACCTGTGTCTAGGCCTATGTAAGCTGTGCCTGTAGCTGTACTATCATACTCTGAGCCTGAGCTAGCTGGCTCTGTAGCTATGCCTGCTGTCCCTGAAAGGTATGCACCTGACCCTACAAAGCATCTATCTGTGCCTACTACGACAAGGATGACACCCTAATCACTTTCTGAGGTCTGCCACCAGATCTGGCTCGCCAGAGAATCTGTGCTTTTCCTAGACTATCCAACCTCTGCTGCCTCTCCTCATCCCCATCATCCCCATCATCTCCGTCATTCGAGTTGTCCTCCTCCTCCCCCTCTCCACTCTCCTCACTCTCCTCTCCCTCCTCCTCTCCTCCACCCATAGCCTGCTCCCCACCGGCCACATCCCCCTGTATCCCTACTCCTGGCGGTGGTGCTATCCCGATAGCCCGTGGCTCATCTAGCACTGTAAACCGTGGAAATGGATGCGTGTGAAAATCACGTGCATAATCATCCATCATCCACCGCATCCACCGTACCTCGGCGCAATGCGTCCGCCTGCCTCACGGGTACGTAAGGTGGGTACTCGGTATATCTTTGATATGCAATACATGGTCCCCATCCTACATCCCCCTTGCGCCGCCCATAATGAGCAACACCCTAGGGCATCCCCTGTGTGAATCCAAACTGCCTCAGGACCCGTAATGCCAGAAATCTCTCAATGATAAAGGGCGTCCGCCCTATCAGATAACGTGGTCTGCAAACAAAAGGCATCTCTAGGTGATCAGTCGCCCATGCCTCGTAGTCTGTGTAAGGTCTCCATACCACTGCATCGACATCATCCAAAACCCATCGCCAGTACTCTACCTTGCCCAGCCTTTGCTGGACAACTGCATCGGAATAGGCATACACATACGGCCTCCCTGCTGGTCTCGCTCTCGTGCACAGTGGTCTCGTGACTGCAATGTGCTCCCACGCCCAGATCTGTAGCAATGTCACTCCACTCTCCAAGCTAGTGGATCCTCTATAGACAATCCAATGGAGATCGTGATACATATCGGCCAAGACACAACTCCCCCAGGAAATCTCTGTGGCTGAGTAATCATCCACTCCAGCATCCTCCCCCAACCAACTGCGAATCCCTTTGACCGATGGTCCGGTCCAAGGAAGCCTCCGACAAATGCAGCCAACACAGCCACTAACGCAGGATATATACTGAAATCCTCCCAGTCTGTCTAGTAACCATATATACCCAGATCGCCACATATCCGGTGAAGCGCTGCGGTACCACCAATCTCCTTGTGGTCATAAACCATAAGGGCACCAACAACCAGAATCCCAAGAATCCGGTACACATCCTCAGGCGTCACACTCATCTCACCTGTCGGCAGGTGGAAGGTGTTATGCTCTGAGTGCCATCTCTCTGCCAAAGCAGTCAATAGCCCCCTGTTGGCCCAAATACCTCGCGGCATGGCCAACAATGGTCCCAATCCACAATCTGATATTAGCTGTAACTTAGTAGGAGTAAGCTCTCCTATCCGCTCCCAACACAGTGGGAACTGCTCTCTGATCTGGAGGCTTTTGAAAGCCTCCTATTTTGTTCAACCATCACAAAAGAACACATCAATCAGACCCATATCCCGAGATCTATCTAACCAACAAAACATATCAATGACCCATATCAAGTACTACATCAATCTATCTGAATATCAAAACAAGTTACTCTATCATCTTCTACTATTTGTTTTTCTTTTTAGGAATGCAAATTTATTAACACACATCATTTTCTATTTGTATTTCAATCATGAATGCAAATTTTTATTTTTACTATCGCAGAATGCAAATTTATCACACATCTACTCTTTGTTTTTCAATCGCGAGAAGCAAAGTTATCAAACTCAAATCACTCAATCGATCATATTACTCTTGGTTGTTCGTCACAAAGTTACCAGCTATCTACTCTTTGTTTTCTATTTTGAAAGCAACGTTATTAGTTCTCTATCAGATTTTCTACCCTATCAGCATGATGGTCCTACAATTTATCTATCTATTGACTAAAATGCAAAATTTGACAACGTAAATGGTTGGAATCACTCACCGGTGGTCCATACGCCGCTAGTCTCTGGTATCGGCGTGCTCGCTTGAATCTATGTCTGTGCACTGGGATCTCCATCTCGCCAAGTCACTATCAGAGCTCAATTTTTACTGTAGTAGCAGGGTGAAAATGACACTTCATTTTCCCCCTTTTACCTTATAAGGGTCTTTTTAGGGTGGGCATTAATGGCATTTTCCATTTTTCATCCTCCTTTTTACTGGGGCATCATACACATCATCTATCAGGAGCTAAATCATTGTTCCCCTATCACTATCAACTTCTTCTTCCGTGATTTACCTCCCAAGGGGGCATCATCGACAATAAAAAATCAGAAACATATCAGGGGCAAATTTTTTATTTTCTTTGAAGCAATGCATTTCACACATCACTTCAAAGAGGGGCAAAATGTATACGTATAAAAATGGTCATGTCTATAACCCTGACAATTAATTAAATATTTATTATTTAATTAATTTATCTAAAAATCCTCTACATATGATTAAATTTAATTAATTTAATTATATTGTTCATTCATCTTATTCTTCCTTCATAATTAAATAAATTTATTTAATTATTTTCATATGTCCACTTAATTATTTAAATAAATACACTTTATTTATTTAAATAAATTATCACTGTTTGAATTTAAATTAAATCTTTCGATTTAATTAAGTTTAAATATTTCTCTTTCTTCTATTTTAATTTCTTCTTCTAATTAATTAAATGTTTCATTTAATTAATTTCATAAATGTGATTTAATTAAATAAATCTTATTTAATTAAAGATCTCTATGTTTTCTAAATCACAATTAGATATTTTATTTAATTGTGAAATCTTCTATTTTCTTCTCATATCATAATTAAATATTTTATTTAAATATGAGATCTTTTGCTTTTTTCAAAAATCCTAATTAAAGCTTTCTTCTTATCACAAACTTTCTTCTTCTTTAAAAGCTTAATTAAATATTTCATTTAATTAAGAAAAAGTTGAATATCACCCACAAATAAATAATTGAATTTTTTAATCAATTATTTATCACCTTTTAAATCTTTCTTTTATCTTTTTAAAGAAAGATGATTTCTTATCCTTTTATCTTTTTTTCCTCTTTCATAAAAATAGAAAATTCTTGTTTTCAGGTTTTCTTTTATTTTCTCTTCAGTTTCTTCTATCTTCAGCCATTCAATTTGCCAGGAATTATCACAACCGTCAATCAAGATAGCCAATTAGAAGCTTTTGAAAACTCTATAAATACCTCTCACAATTCATTTAGTGGGTTGATTCTTTAGTATCCTCACTCTGTCAAAATTATTCTTCAAATATTCTATCTTTCATCCAATCATTCTCCTTCAAACCTTTATCACATTGTTATGCTGCAGAATTGAGCAACCAACATTCCTCCATTATCAACCTTCAAAATCTTGCATTCTTAGTATAGTATGCATTTCATTTATATCTCATTCTTTAGTAGCCTACTTCGTTGAGCTTGGCATTCCAGATCTTAGAGCAACTTGAGCAAAGACGAAACATTGGAGATAGAGGGCAATAAGACAACTTCGAAGAAACTATGATTAACAGTTTGCTTATTTATGTTTTTCTTTTGGTTTCTTTGATTTAATGTTTTATTGATTGTGTTGTTATTGATTTAAATTGATCATATTTTCATACACACAGCTAGTATAAAAATTTATTGTGAATTTACGATAAAATTGAATTGTTGAGTGTTATGTATTGATGATGACTTGTGTCAATTTAGATGATTGAACTTGATTTATTGTTGTGTGAATATTTCTAAGTGTTCATTGGTTTTGTTGGAATATTTGTGATCAGTTAATTTCTACCTTGTAGCATTTGGGATTAAGTCAATTTTAGAATTTTTTTAATTCCTAGTGTGTTTGAAGCGGAATGAAATACTATGTTAATAAAAAAATCTAGTGAAAATCTTAATGTATACATCTGGGAAAGAATGTTCTAAAAACTTTGTAAAGGGCACTATTGTGATTTATAGATTGTACTACATTGTGTAGGTTTAGACGTATATGATTAAAATTTAGCTCACACAAGTTTTTTTTGGGTTGATCAAATGATTAGGCAACCTACTACTACTCACATGTCAAGAGTTGACTAAGTAGTAATGAATAAGGTCGACTAATATCTTTATGTACAAGTATGTGGATGATGGGATGGATGTCTTTTCAAATTATTTTTTCTTCAAGGATGTTGATATGAATGTCTTGTTAATTTACATTTTTTTCAAGAATGATGACAATTCTTCTTTGATTTGCAAGAGTTCTTTAAACACATAGTTGCACAATCTAAGACCTCAAGAAAGTTTTCTATTCGGATTGCTTTCAAGCAAATGTTTTCTTGTTAGATGTCCTTAAGGATGGTCACTTGTTCTTGAATGATACTAGTTAGAGAAGGTAAGGTTTCCCTCAGTTATTTTAAAATTTCATCTACCGCATCTAGAATCAACCTATGATGCATTGGTGTAAGAATGTAAATGCAACCTACAAAGTCGATATGAAAAATTTGATGACCTCTTTGTTTGTTTAATTTGATACTTTGTTTTAATTTGAAGTGAAGTGTTGAATGTCTGCATAGATTGTTTTTTGAATGGTTTTGAGTTGGATGTTTGTTATTGAGCACAATATATTGATCACTTGTTAGAGTTTGGAATGATACTTCAATATAAATGTTTTTGTAATTTTGATCATTTTTAATTAGATAAAATAGAACATACAACCCTATTACAAAGAAAATTCACATATACAAACAAATATATGACCTCTCAAAAGGGAATAAGATTCAACTACAACTAAGCTACCAAGCACAAACTACCACGACTACAATTAAAATGCATGAAACAAAAAAAGCACCCAAGGATCCAACTTAAACAATGCTAGACCTAACCTTAATCAATCTCACACCCTTCACTCTAGTATGAAATTTGGAGATAGATTCAAAAAGACTTTTCTTTCACCTTTGTACGATTATCTAGAAAATATTATCATCCAATTTCTTCGATCTAGGAGCAGGGGGGATTCTCCCATAGAGAGCCCACCCATAGGCACAACAAGAGCAAAGGAATATCAAGCAACCTACACAAGGACAAGCTAAAGGTTATTCAAAGCCAATGGACTAGCAAATTGAGCAACCAAAGTAGAAGGTGAATGGGAATCTCACAAATAGGAACCAAAGGAGCAATAGGAGCGAGACTTGCTAGAGTCACACAAGTCGTATGAGAAACCAAAGTTGAAAGAAAATATCTAACATCTTGAGAAGACTCATCATCTTGAGAGTTGAAAGCATTAATGATCAAGTGGCCATAACGAGCATTCCTCCAACACTTAATTGAGCCCCTGCACCAAGAGAGTGAACAATCAGAAGCCTAATGACTGATGGCAAAGCATCATTTACATTTGAAGGGGAAACCCCTATAGTCAAATGGGTGAGTCCAAGACCTATCCCCCACATCAAAATAATATCTTTATGAAGAGGATTGGAGATATCAATGTCCACCAAAATACAAGCAAATATACAATGACCCATATAGAAAGTAGTCAAATCAACTTTTAAGAAATGACTAATACCATTGTCAATGGCCTCATTGCAACAACTTTTCCAAAACTAGAGAGGAAGATTCAAAAGTCAAACCCACATAAAACTAGCATTAAGAGGCTCAAAAAGGTGGTTGAAAAAGATAGCTCAAAGCTTGATTGAAAGAGAGTTCTCTTCTTGTATCCATAACTTGGATATGGAACACCAAATTCTTATCCTTTGAAAAGACAAAAGATGTAATGAAGAATCATTTATGATAAAAGAAGAGCTCAATCTTGTCCTCAATAACATACAACTATGAACCCAATACCCACATGTATAAATCATTTTTTTTTGTTGTTAAATTTGTAAACCAAAACCCTTTTGTATAGAAAAATCTTCACTTAGAAACACATTCTATCCACAAACCACCACAAAAAAAGATTGTGCACAAAATAAGGGCCATAATTTATCCCACAAAGGGTGTGCAAGAATCTTTGTACCACCAATAGTTGCATAAGATTGGAGACCCTGTTAAATTAAAAAAAAAAGCAAAGAAAACATAAAACAGAAGAAAGAGACAAGACAAAACAAAGAACACCAAAATTTTATGGTGGTTTGGCAATTTGCCTACATCCACTTTCAACAGCAAGGGAAACTCTTTTATTAATTCTCAAATTACAATACAATACTATTCAAGCAGCAACAATATTTATAAAATGGTCTCCACTCTAATAAATGGAACAATCAGTCTATGAGAAAAACTTGCCAATTTAGGCAAAAGGCATCTTTATCCAATTTGTTTGAGAATCTTGCCAATTTGGGCTTCACCAAACCCAACAATCTCCCACTTGAAGACCAAATTGCTGCTCAAAGATATCTCCTACTCTAAGCATTTACATCAGCCACAACAAAGATTTAAGCTTCGCCAAATTTTGTTCAAGAACATTGTGAATCAATCTTCTCTAGACCAAGTCGAAAAGAAAAAATTAACACAATCTTGTTGAACACTTGCTCTCCCCTTATTTTTCGTGTGCCTCGTAGCATAATCCTACAAATTGATATCCCCTAAATGCGTATCACCAGCCATGGCTTTCACTTCAAAAATTCCTTCCTTAATTGTCAACAGCGACATATGCACTGCAACCTTACACATCAATTGCCTCAACTACCCCGCCTTATCCAACAACTTATTGAATGCATCCTCAATCTTAGAATTCACCTCCACATTCACAGGCTGTGCATGTGACCGCTCCCACTCCAAATAGATAGGATTATATCAGATGTCCTCCTCCGAAGTCAAACCCTTTTTTATACTCTCCTACAAATCTGCAACTTTTTCATGCACATCTAAAAGCCCTGGTTCTATAGCAGCTTCTTCGGCTTTGATGCTTTTCTTAGAGAAAACCACAACAACATCATCATTCACCTTCTGGGAGTCAAATAATGGATTATCATAAACCATTATTTCAACCTCTCGATTTTTGACCTCTTCCATAGGATCATCTTCATCTTCACTTGCCTGGGATTCATCTTCCCCCTCAGAGAGGTCCTCCTCTACATGAACAGGCTTGGTCATGGGATTTTATTTTGGAGCCCATGATACTTCCCCATCACATGGGGATTCAATCTCCTCCAAAACAATCCGCAGAGCATGTTCAAAACTTCACTTGTCTGGTTCCTCTGCCCCATCTTCCTCTCTTGCTTTCTTTCTCCTTTTGGATCACTATCTTTTTCTACAATTATTGCTCTTCTTCAATTTTTCATACTTCTCCTCATAATAAAAATATCAGCAGTCTTTTCAAATGACACTTTCTTCTTCCATGTCACCCAATAATTTACCTGAGGTGCCCTATCCTCAAACCAGTATTTGTCAAATTTAGTCTCCCCAAACAACAATTGCTTCAAACTCTCTTCTTCAGCCAAATCCTAACTACCAAGAAATTATTTAATAACAAAATTAGCCTCATCTTTTGAAACTACAAAATTAGTTATACCCATTAAAATATACTGGAAGTACCGAGAGGGTTGAAATGAGAAACCATTATACATTTCCCAAGTTTCACCTTCTTCTTTTTCTGCTTCCATCTCTGCTCAACCTAACCTTGCTCTGATACCAATTGTTAAATTAAAAAACAAGCAAAGAAAACATAAAATGAAAGAAAGAGACAAGACAAAACAAAGAACATCAAAATTTTATAGTGGTTTGGAAATTTGCCTACATCCACTTTTAATAGCAGGGGAAACTCTTTTATTAATTCTTAAATTACAATACAATACTATTCAAGCAACAACAACATTTATAAAATGGTTTCCACTCTAATAAATGAAAATACCAGTCTATGAGAGAAACTTGCCAATCTAGGCAAAAGACATCTTTATCTAATTTGTTTGAGAATCTTGCCAATTTGAGCTTCACCAAACCCAACAGACCCAACCCCAAAGTAGCGAACTGAGCACCAAGGGCGTCACAACAACCAGGAGCAATAGTCCCCATATCAAGCGGTGCCCTTGCATCAACATTGTCACCAAAAACAACAACGAAATCATGGCGACCAAGAGAAGTAGTCCTATTGCCAGAAACAACAGTTAAATCAAGGTGACCAGGGGAAGTAGTCCCGTAGTAGGCAAACAAGCATCATTAACCCTAATTCCAATGTCATCGCCAGAGAACCCATGGTGAGCATCCATTGCAGTGTTGGGTTGAAGGTTTCTTACACAGAGAGTGGGAAGGTCATTTCAAAAATGATAGTACGCTTTATTTTGATTGCTTTCTACCTATATGTTTTTGTGTATTCTTATTATGTGAGATGATTTTTACAAATTAATACAATTAATCTAATTGATTAATAATAATTGAATTGTAAGTATTTTTAAGGTTGGGGTCATAGCTCGGTTGGCTAAATATTTCCTTTTGCAGGAGGTTGGTCACGAAGTCTAATCTCCCCCACCCTCATGGTACCAGAGGGCATGTCGCACTAGTGCCACCAGTCACGTTAAAAAGTTTACGAGGTGCTACCCGATTCCTGCAGTCTAATAGTTATGTTTTAACTAGTTGTGTTTAATAATTTCAAAATTGTTTGGGAAGACTATAATAGACATGAGAAGGAAATTATAATGGTAAGTGCAAGTTTTACTCCATAGTGTATGAGAAAGTGCACAAGAAACCTATGCCTAGAATGAATCCATTATTAATAAAAGAAATTTAGAGTGAGAAAGCTAATAGCATGTTGGATCTATCCTAAATAACCCTCATCATGGTTGAAATTACTCATAAATCCTCACATTTTTTCCAAGTATGTGCTTCCTAAAATTGTGAAGTATGATTTTTTTTCCATTTCTCTAATTCAATTGCTTCTATTATGAATTGAAGAAAAATAGGGGTATCCCTATAATATTATTTAAAATTAGGGGGAAAACTTATAAGTCCATGTCAATTTTTATAATTGGAGACAAAAATGAATCTTTTATCTTTGATTGAAATCACCCCATTGGTTTTCATCCAAAGGGTAGAATTAGGAAATTTCTCTTACAAAAAGGTCAACCTCTTGTACAAAATGATAAGAAAACCTTCTAAATATAACTATAATTTATATGGATTGTGTGATGATGATTTCATGCATAATATCAAGAATAACGGTTTCTTGATTATGGATAATGATTCAAACAACACTAAAGGTTGGCATAACCTTATCAAATATTTGCAAAGAAAATTAAAAAATTAAAATTAAAATTAAAGTAACAAATCACTACATGATTTATAAATTGAAACAAATTAAAAACTCTCCTAAAATATTTGGATAGATTCAAGAATAACACAATTTGAACCATGCTTACCCCACACAATCTTCAAGGGGCCCATAATCTTATGAAAGATTTACCAAAAAAAAATCATAAAAAAAATTGGATACCATGATTTAATAGATTGAAACGAATTAAAAAAATTCTCATAGAATAACTAAAGAGCTCGGGCATAACCCAAGTTTACAAGTCATAAGAAGGTGAGTCCAAGATTTACAAATTAAAATTAAAATTAAAGCAGTTTAGATAACATGATTTATCAATCAAAACAAACTAGAAAACATTCTTGTACAAAAAATTACAGATCTTAAGATTAATCGAGGTTTACAAACAAACCAATCCCACTCCAGATAGGCCATCATTATCCCACAAAGAAAATTAAAAATTGAAAATTAACCTTTTTCAAAACAAAAATTAATCTCATAGCATAGTTAAAGAGCTTGAAGCCTACACATGTTTCCAAGTCATGAAAATGTGGACCAAGGTTACACAAACTTAACTCTACCTCATTCTAGATTTGTGAGGAAATTAAAAAATCAAAAATAAAAAATTAAAGATTTTTACAACTTAATTACAGAGCTTCAAGCATAACCCAGGATTATGACAAACAACATTAATTGAGGCCATAAGCTCATCCAAGATATGCAAATAAAATATAATAAATAAATTATAAACTTTCAATTTAAACAATAAATTTTATTGCATAACCATAGAGCTTCAAGCATATCCCAAGGTACGTAGCCATCAAAATGCCCCCACGATTAAACAAAAGTGACAAAGACAACCATACACTTGGTTAATATTTATAAATGAAACCAAATTTTCAAATCAAAATTCTAAAAGATAAAATTTTTACAACAAATTTTTAAGATCTCCTCCTGGAGATAAAAAAAATTTGAAAACTAAAATTTTAAATTAGGAAGAAAAAAAAACCCTGGTAGCATAGTTTATGGATCAAAACAAATTTAAAACATTCCAATTGCATGATTATGTAGCTTCAAGTTTGATGTAGATTTAAATGTTGCATGAATGTGGACCAAGCTTGCAAGATATAATCATCTTTATGTACATACACTTGCATATATAGTTGTATATTCATGCACATGTATAGTTATACATTAGATAGTATAGACATATGTATATTTCACTTAGCAAAAATGTTGACCGTTTCTTGTTAGTAGGATGATTCAAAGGCAAGAAACAATATAGAAACACAAATGTTGTGAGGATAACAAATAAGAGACAATTACAAATCTAAAGTCACCACTAACAAAATTATGGTTCTAACTCTAAGATTCTAAATCTAATAGGTAGCAGGAGCAAAAGAGAGGGTGTTCTCCTTCAAATCATAAACGGTGTTGTAATTCTGCTGCTGAATATTCCCTAATATAGACAATGACCCCGTAGGCCCTCCTTTCATAAAGGCCAAGCAAAGCAGCTCACGTTCTTGATCATATTCGAGCAAGACAAACAGATTCTACTCAAGCACATTCAACACTAAATCTCTCGCAAAATGGAGCGCAATACTTGCTGGGTTTGGTGAAGCCCAAATTGGCAAGATTCTCAAACATTTTCGATAAGTTTACTTTTTGCCTTAATTGGCAAGTTTCTCTCTCACATTGGTTTTTTCAATTATTGGAGTGGAGACCATTTTATAAATGTTGCTACTGTGTTGAATATATAATATGTAACTTAAGAATTAATAAAGAGATTTCCCTATTGTTGAAAGTGGATGTAGGCAATTGTCGAACCACTATAAAATTTGTCTCTTGTGTTTTGTTCTTAATTTATGTTTTCCATTCTATTTCTTTGCTCATTTTAATATTAACAATACTAGGAATGTCTGCCATTGGAAGGTTTTGGTCATAGCAAAGACCAGTTCCACCAAAGAAGTGGCATCCACAGGCGTAGCGTTGATATGAGCAGTGAGGGCATCCACAAAGGTGTCATAGGCAGGCTAAGGTAGATGAGTGAGAGTGGTGCCTGAATCGATTATGAAACCCTCATTAACTGTAGAATCATTAGAGAAAGTAGAGGGTGGATACTGAATTGCTTTGCCCTCAATGTTGATTCCTTCCAAGCTGAGATAGTACAAAGTTGGAGATTTTCCAACAACAAAAGGAGTGGTGCTAAACTTCCTTCCATCAACCTATGCATACTTTGAAAATAGACAAAAAAAAATTTGTATGAAAAGATCAATGTAACTGTATCAGTGACTACAACCACAATGTAAATAAAATGCTATCTGCTAAATTAATTCAAAGGAAAAAAAGATAACCCAAATTCAAACACAACCAAACACTCAACCTGTGATCTAAGCTTGTAAAATAGTCATGGAAGAAATCTTTTTTTAAAAATGTAAGGGTAAGCAAATTAAAACATACAAAGCTCAGCTTTTAAAATCGTTCGAATTTTTTTATAACAATAGTTATGGAAAAAAAATTACAGAGGGGAAATGAATTTGAGAGAAAATGAGATGGCCTATTCAGCTCAAATTAAAATGGAATTTAGTTACATTAAAGTAAAATGCCTTAATTTGCGCCATACCTGGGCACATTCAATCCTATTTGCACCATTCAAGGCGCAAAGTATTATTTGAAATTGGAATTCCTGCAGATGATGGGCATGTGTAGTCTTTAGAGTGAGGAAATGGTGGAAGACAATTTTCAATTAGCATGTACCGGTGACAATTAAATATTAAAATCACGATTTAAGGAAACATTTTGTTTAACAGAAGGTGAGGATTAATTATGAATCTAAGTTTTTGTGTACACAAAATTTTAGCTAATTTTAATTTGTCATAATTTTTGCATTTTGGCAAACATTAATTAAGAAGTGGGGAAAAAAATGTCTCAAACAAAGACAAAAAAATTGTAAAATAAAAATGTTACGTTCAGCCAATAATATTCAAGAAAAATAATTTTGAAAATTAAATAAGTTAAAAAACATGCATTTAATTTTATAATTTTTTTTCAAATATAATGTATAAAAGAAAATAATCAATTTTGATTGGTTGAAGTTCAAAACATTAATCACTAGTTAGGAATTGGTGGTGCCTATAGTTCTATGGTAGGAACTAAAAAGAAATAAATCTAATGAATAATAAATGTATCTATTTCTTCTTTCTCTTCAAGAATATTATAGAAAAAAAATTTCTTATAATAAAAATAAATCAATGAAATTGGATTTCTTAAAATTTTCTTCAAACAAATATAAGAAGAAAAAAAATGAGATTTCTTTTCCATTTTTTTTTTTGGTAATAATTTTGATTCATTTTCTCTCTTGTATCAAAGATGTAAATAACAAAAATATAATCCTCTTTTTAATTTACGTCTTTTGTTGATTTAGATGTATAAATTGTTAATATGAATTTCATACACTTTCCTTTCATATGTTGAAACTAAAATTTTTAATTTAATTTCTTCAACAATTTTGAAAGGAAAAGGAATGGAAACTTTCATACAAATTAAAAAATATTAAAAAAATTGAAAACAAAAATAATAACTATTTTCACTAGCTTAAAACACACAATCTTTTAAGAAATTCTAAACTATATATTAAAATTAAAATCTAAATCAAATTCTAACTCCAAATTTATGCACTTCTTTCAACAATCAATGAACAATCTATATATATATATATATATATATATATATATATATATATATATATATATATATATATCTGACTAATCAAAATTAAATTAAACTAAAATCTAACTCTAAATTTATGAACCTCCTTCAACAATCAATCCAAGACTAATCAAAATAAACCTAACAAGTATTATATTTTTAGGATTGGATATACCTAAAGTCTAGAGAAAATTTGGGGTTGACAATGCCTTTATGAACACAGTTGTGTAGTATCATTTTTTCCCTCCAACTTATGGAATATCATTCAATGATGAAAATATAAATACTATAGGGTAGAATGATTATGGCAGCTAAACTGTTCTTCTGCCTATAAAATAAAGATGTAAACATTTCTTCAAAATTTGATTTTCTTATATGCAATCAAATAAATTTTTATACTCTGCCCCTCCTGGGCCCGAAATTATTGTGGGTGATGGCGATGGAACTGTGAATTTGTGCAGCTTGTCAGCCGTTGTATCCAATTGGTCTGCAATAGAAGGTCAAACACTAACGGTAGTCAAAATACCTCAGTGTACTCATACCACAATTCTAAAAGATGATTCAATTCAAAAGATAGTTGATGTGATTTTGGGTGCCAATTTACAAAGAGCACATTCAGCTGTAACATAATATTCTTATTTGAAAATTGAAAATAAAAAATAATTTATATTCTTATTTGAAAATTGAAAATTTATATTAAAAATATTTTAATAATAATTAATAAATTTGCTTAAAAAATCACTTATTAAATGTTTTATAATGTGTTTTTGTATTATTAATAGTTGAAAAGCTCAAGATACAATGTATGTACAGTTATGATGTGCTAAAGCACCATATATCAAACCACAATGTAGAGAACATAAACTAGAACCTATACAGTTTGAGTGCTTCAGTGACAAATTTTTAGCAACTTAGTATACATTAATTTACAAAAAGATTGCACTAAAGATACAAATATTAGACATATACAATTCTTATAAATAATGTTCATAGATAGACAACCAAAACATGAGTTGCAAATGTTTATGGTTCAAATGGTAAGTTCTTGCCCTCACTATAGGAATCTAAGTCTTTCCAATTCGCTCGAGTTTCAGTAGCATCCAATTCCACGTTTGAAAAGAACTCAATTTCATATTTTTCATTTGTGTGGAGCTTGGGTCCAAGGTTTCTTGCTTCTTTTACTTTTCATCCTTCTCATTAAGTTCACTCTAGAATGCTTAAGTGCCTTCATGAAGACTGACATGCTAGGCTAGCCATGCTGCCATGAATGGCCATATTTTACCTCATATGGACAAACACGATCCCATCTTTTAGCAACTTCAAGAAATTTCCTTCAAAAATCTCCATGGTTGCAATGACCTGCAGAGCAACATTGAGAAGTGTGAGTCTTTTAGAAGACAGAGTAAGTAACCTTTGGCTCCCATTAAACCTGTCCTCATTTCTTGCCTTCATAATGCACCAAAGAATTTCCATAGATAAGGTATACCAAAAGAATTACATATCTTTATTTAATTTTTTTATCATTCCCCATTAATATTTCCTTCCGATTGAATTTCCCATTTCCCCCCATATGTTTTGCTCCTTGCAAAACAATTCTCAAATTTCATTAGAATAGAGGCATTAAAAAATGATATGATTAACAGTTTCATACACTCTACACATGTTGGAAATATCAATATCAACATGATTCAGTTTATAAGGTACCTTTTGCAACAAAAGAAGCCATCTAAAACAAGCTTTTCTAGAGTCCACAATATAATTCCAGAGAGTAGTAAAAGTTTTTTGATGTACTTTATTACCCATATCAAGGGTTGGGTTTACTAAGTTCCTTATAAATAGTTTTAGTTTTGATTTCAAACAATGTTGTGGAACCTTGTCAATAATATTCTATTTGAATATCATCTTTTACTTTAAACTTTGGGTTCAAAAGAAGGCTCTTAAAAGCTTCTTTGAGCACATAATAAGTTCTAAAATTAGATTAGGGCAAACCAAATTCCTCTTTTAATTGTACCCAATCTAACAACACCCCATTTCTTAAGATATTGTTGAAATATTTTATTCTAGCTTGGTCCCATTTCTTAGTGGAACACCCTTGTAGGAGGGCCTATGGCCTCCCATTATGCTTTAAATTCCACCAAATAGACCTCCTAGGGTGAATGAAGTTGGAGTTGTGTTCAAAGAAAAGAGGGCTTTGGATATTACCCCTAATTGTTTCCCATGCTCTCCAGATACTTCTGAAGACCATTGAACCTACAGGCACTATTTGGTGTTTGGTGATAAGATCACTAAAAGGTAGTGATTTCCAAGATTTTTCCAATTTAGGCACATCATGCTTAACGTTATTCCTTACTAGCACTTTCTAAGGTTAGATCCCATAAAGGGATTTAATAATCCACTTGGCAACCAAGGAAATGTCATGAGTCTTATGATCTTTGAGACCTAGCCCCCCATGAGCCTTGTCCAACCAACACCACTCCCATTTAACAAAGTGATTTTTCCTCCTCCCTTTACCATCAGACCATTAAAAACATTTGATTTATTTTTGAACTTTTTTTACTTGGTAGCTATTAAAAAACAAATCGATGCAAAATAAATAGTGTATGAGGACATAATCTTTTGGCATACCTATAGACTTCCATCAAAGGACATGTATTGTCTATTCTAGTTGTCTAACTTCTTGTCCATTTTGGATTTGATCCAAACCCACATTTCTTTAAGGTTAGGACAGGCAAAGAATGGGATCCCAAGATACCTAATTTGCTTGTGGGGAACCCCCCCATTAAAAGTTGAATTTCTACAACTAGCTAGGGGGTGTTTCAGACCACCCTAACATTGTGGATTTCAATCTAGATAATTTTGCACCAAATGCAAGGAAAAATAGATTGAGTTTATTCATTAGGTTAATCAAATTCTCATCTTCCAATTCCACAAATATAACTCAGTGTCATCCACAAATTAGATATTAAGGGGCTCATTTTGGTCATGTAGTGTCAGGATTTTTCAAAATCAAGCAAGAGCACGGTTGGGTTCTACTTGTTATGGTTGGACCATTTCATGGCCTCCCAACTAGTTATTAGGTTTTCCATGATATACCTTCCTTTAATAATGCTTGTTTGAGTATTGTTAATGAGCCTAGGGAGGATATTAGTTATCCTCATTGCCACTATTTTTGCTAAAATTTTATGTGAGACATTTAGGAGAGTGATCAGTCTCTAGTTCTTCATCATGGTTTTGTCCCTTTCTTTGGGAGTAGTTTAATGATCCATTTATTTATGTTTTTCCCAAGAAAGCTTTTATATAAGGCTTCCAAATAAACCTAGTGCAAGTCCTCACAAACCCAATCAATGAAAGTCTTGTAAAATTCAACAAATAGCCCATCAATCCAATGAGATTTATCATTTTTCATGGAGGTGATGGCCTTTTTATTATCTTATCTTTGGTTATGGCTCTTGAAAGACCGAGGGCATCTTCTTCCAAGATCTTAGAAGGGATTAATTTCTTGAGTGTTCTCCTGACATTGTCACATTCCTCACTATTACCTTCAGACTGGAATAACTCTTTGTAGAATAGGAAGAACTAGTGTAGGATTTCATCTTGGTTAGAGACAACAACCCCATTGTGAAAAATCTAGTCAGTTTGTTCTTTCTTTCCCTTTTATTTGATGTATCTAAAGAAAATAGTTGAACCTTTATCACCATTACTTAACCAGTTAAGTTTCCCCTTGATTTTTAGTCCTTCCACTTTGTTTGTTTGTAACCTTCTCAAGGAGAGTTTTTCCCTGTTAAGCTCCTCATAGAATTTTTAATTTTGGGACTTCTCTTGGATTTTAATTTTAGCATTTAGCAGCTCATCCTAAAGGAGATTTTCCTCTCTTCTCAAATCAATATTTTTTTCTCCAACGGTCTAAAACAACAATTTCCACCAATTTACATTCTGGTTCCATCTTTCAATTGGGCTAAGGCCTTTAAGTAACTATTTGTTAATTTCCCTTAGGGTAGTAATGGCATATTTACTTGATCCTCATCTTTTAATAACTTGTTGTTGAGGATGAATTTCTCCCTATTCTTGGAGATATTCCTCCCCACATTGTTTAAGATTATGTTGGCCTTAATTGGGTGATGGTCTGAGAGTGTGTAGAGATACACCGAAACCCTACCTCCATCCTTGAGGGGCTCAAAGCTAAAGAAGTCTCTATTAACATAGAATCAATCAAGCCTATAGTAGATCCTCCTGCCCCCTTTCTGAGCATTACAATGGAATTACTCTCAACTGTCATCGCCTCCAAGGAATCAAAGAGGTTGAGTTTGGCTTTCAACCTCAACCAACAGTGTTTCTCACTACCCTTCCATTCCATACTAAGGCCACTTTTTTATCTTCACTATTTTCAACCATGTTAAATTCACCACCTACAACCCAAGGTATGTTTGGTAGATTAAGCAACCACTTCCAAAGCTCAATTTTATCTAAGTTGTATTCATTTTGGGCATAAATTAAGTAGATGCCAAATTTTAGATTACCTTTTTCAAAGGTGACCCACACCACTTTGTTACAAGGGGAGGCCCCTAAGCTAGTTAGTTGTTGAATCCATTTATTGGCCATTAGAATGGTCATACCTCCTCTTCCTTTCTCATTATTGAAGACAACCTAAGAATAATAGCCCCAAAATTTTTTTACATTGGTTTCAAGGGTGAATCCCACAACCTTGAGCTCCTAGAGGAGGACAATGCCTTTTCTCTTTTCCAAGTTGAGGAACCTTCTTATAATGTATTTCCTATTAGGGGACTCTATTCCCCCACACATTCCATGATGTATAGTTAAGAATCATTATTAATAGTATTGGAAGGGGGCTCTTTAGCATTTCCGAATAGTTCAAAATACTTGGGGCCTTTATCTTCACTCTCCACCCATTTAGATGAGGGGGTTGTGATCATAGTGTTTTCTTTCTTTCTTTTTTCCTTTACATATGCCAATACTTCCTTTGCTAAGAGAAAGATTTATTTTCTCTTCCTCTCTTCTTAGGTTCATAAGAGGGATAAGATACAAGTTCTTGCTTTTCTGGGCTAATTGCATCATGGTCACTATCATTTCCTAGTTTGGGTTCTCTAGATATTTTGGGAGTTTCCTTATTGTTCACCAAAATGGATTCAATGTCACCAATCTCCTTCTGGTTCACTATTTTTTCAGTGTTCTTCTTACTACCAGGAGGCCTAATAGGGTCTATAGGTTCAATATTCAATATTATAATTTATAAAAAATATTTTTCACTAAATATTTAATAATATATTTATATAATATATTTTTTATAAATCTAAACATATTCAATTATAAAATTAATATGTTAACATATCTTATAATGATTATGCGAAAAAAATATGTTTAACTTGTATTTTGATTTTTTTAATATATTACTAATATTATTTTTTATTATATAAAAATATATTGTTAAGAACTATTTATATATTTTTAATAATATTATTAATACAAAATAAAAAATAATTTATATTCTTAATTAAAAATTTCTTATTTTCTATTAAAATTATTTTAATGAGGTAATGGCATAAATTTGCACCTAGTGCAAATTCCCACACTATTACCCTCATTTTAGGTTTACAAGTTCGATAATGCGAAAGGGTTGATGCAAGAAGTTGGGTACACAAAAAGCTCAAAAAGTGGAAATGTTTTTGCTATTTTTCAAAATTTGTCACACTTGGATTGAAAATTTGAGGCACTTACACAATGAATCTTAAAAAAAGTCAGTAATATGAAATCTAACGTTTTGAATCTAGTTTCCAAATATGTAAATTATTAAAATACTTAGATTATAGATATTAAATTTTGATAGGGATCTATAAAAACCACTTTTTAAAAGTCCCTGTTTTTTTACCATACCAAGTAGGTGTACGGACAACACTTTTTGACCCAAATAAAATTATTTTGATGATTCATTTTGGGAAAAGAGATCTAACAACATGAAGTTTGAAGTGGATTTTTTTTTTGTAATTTTTGGTTGAATATTTATTTTTTTATTAAATTTTTATTGGCCTTAATTGATGTTTTTTAAAATCAACGTGTACGGACAACATAATTGGACCTAAACAAAATATTTTTTGACTCTTTTTTTTCATTGTGTAGAGAATTGTCTGAAGTTTGATGCCATATAAATTTTTTTACAAGAGACTTAACCAATAAAAAGTTATTAAAAAACAAAAAAAACTTGATATTTCAAATTTAAGGACTAGTTTGCTTAGAAATTAATTAAAAAATAGAAAACATAATCCAATCTTAACAAAAGTTATATATTTAAAAAGTAGACATTGTGTTCTATAATGGGTTTTAATTTTATAGATTCATTCAGAAAAAAAGTCTATCAACGATGTTGTCAAAGTTGGACATTCTTCTTCAATTTGCCTTAGTTTTTTAGTTGCAAGTCAGGCTAAGGCTCAGATTGCCAAGCCTTTCCCAAGCCTAAAATCAAGGATGGATGTGGTGTGGAAATTCAATTTTTAAATAACGCTTATGTGTTATTCAAATGAAATGTGTACGCATTTCATAACGCATACGCGTTACCTATTGACCCATTGGGAAACACAAAATGAAACACAAGCGTATATTTTTAAAACAATAAATATCTTCACAAAACGTGTATGTGTTTCTGGTTCACATACCCATTGTTGAGCGCGTACGCGTTCGGATTCCGGCTTGAGTACTCGATCCGTAACGCATACGCGTTTCCCTCAAAACTTTTTGTTTTGCCCAAAATTTCCCCTCTCCATGTACTCAACTTCTTGCTTTTACCCAAAAACCCACTATATTTACCTCACTTCGCATGTGTGTAGTGGTCGCTTTGCATAAGGGAGGGAATTTTTGTTGGGGACACATGTGAGTCGTGTAGATGTCTACATGCTACTTTACTATCTTCAGAAGATTCATGCATTAGGGAAAGTTGGAAACGTTATGGTTTTTCCCACTCAGTGATTGTAACGTCCTTCTTCAAACTTTGACCACCCGAAAATCACTATTCTCCTTCAAAATGGTCTTTCAAACTTCATTCCTCCAGCCTATCAAGTCTCTTAGTCTTTCTATCAACTCTCTTGGACATTCTATCACATTCTATAGCTTCATTCACTTCTATTCATTCTTGTTCTTCACTTCTACACCATTATATTATTCCAATGCCATTGTTATTGCAAGTTGTCAAAGCTCTACTCCATTAGCATGGTGATCTTGTTCTTCTCCTTCCTCTCTCGACTGCTCAAGCATGTAGAAAGGGAGATGATATTTGTCTATTTGCTTATTTGCATTATCTTACTTCTAGAGTAGCATCTAGTTTGTCTTTGCTCTCTAATGTCTTATGTCTATTATCATTATCTTTTTATTGCTTTTCCACATCTTGTGGACTATTAGCTGTCCATGGAGGTGGAAACACCAAAATGGGGCTTTGGTTGAGAAAACCTTAAAACACATCCCCAACATTTTTCTATTGCCTTTTATGTATGTTTAATTTGTTCATGAGGAGCTTGTTGGAGAACTAGACCTTGAGTGAGTTGGCTTCCTTCTTTTTATTCTCTTCATCATTTTGTAATTAGAGTACTATATATTCATGTTATAGTATTCTCCTTTTTTTTTCTACATTTTTGTACATTTCCATCAAACTATAAAACCAAAACTTTTAGGTTGCTAGTGGACTTTGTGTGTTTCAATTTGTAGACTTGACCCTATGTCTGTATGAGACACCAATGTGTCTTTGAGACTCCAACATGACGTGTTGAAGTCTGACTGGCGTGTTGTCATCCTATGGTAGATAGCTAGTTGGTCTATAGTTTGAGACCTCTAAGGTTCGCTCACCTACTTCCAAAAAACCTAGATATCATAAAACATAAGGAAAATAGGGTCTTGTTAGCCCTTCCTTTTAAGCTTGTCCCTTTTATTTAAATTCAAGCTAGTCTTGAGGTAGTTTAGGGAAGTTAGCTCCCGTTAGGCTCTTATGTGACTAAGAGAGTTGGGAGTAGTGAATCCCCCTTCTCTACATTTTGGTGAACCCAGTGTGAAACCTTCTTCTTTTCATTTCTTTGTTTCAGAAAGCTTTCTGTTGTGTCTTGGGTGTGTCATAGATCACTACTTTTTGAAATTTTTTATGATATTTACAACCCAACCTATGACCTCTGGATATGTGTAGTTAGGAGTCTTTGACATACCAAAATGGAATCTCAAAAGGTCACTATTGGTCAAATTGGTCCATCTTTCAAAGAAGAAATTTTAGGAATGTCTACTAGGTTTTCCAATCTTTTTGGAGAAGTTTCCCCTCATAGTCCTACACCTTCTTCTTCTTCGTATTTTGCTTCTTCCATGGAGGAAGAAGTTTCTCTTGAGGTTCTCACAAAGAAGCTTCTTTCCCTAGAAAAGAGGCTTGGGGAGTTCGAGCAATACTTGGCTGAGGATAAGAATCTGGCTCATGTAGTTACAGTCATTAATAGGTTGAGATTCATGTTAGACAAGGATTAGAGAGGCATAAAGCTTCTCTGCCTAGGGTATTTTAGATATTGTAGATACTCACCTCCCAATGTATAATTCTAACTTGGGTGCAACCTAAGATATTGGCTCTGAGATTGTTGAGAGATAGCTAGAGGTCTCGATGTCCAGAGTACTAGTATACACGGCTAAGACATGTCCCTTTGTTAACACTGCCTCTATGCTTGGGCTGACCCCCACTGTTAAAGTGAACAAGGTACCTTTAGGTTTCAATTCTGCCACTCCTAATGTTTTTGCTTCTAGTGGTAATAGTAGAAATCCTGCTAGTTCCGGTGTTGGGGTCTCTACCATTATGGGGGTTGGTGGTTCTGGTGGTGGTTCCATTGATCATGTTTCATCTTTTGACCTTGTCTTGAATTCTTTTTTTCAAAATATGAGAAAAATGAAGAACTAGTTGGTGAACCTATCCAACTCCGCTTCTCAACCTATTTTCCAAACTTTCTTTCCTCACAGTCATTTGTCCATTGCCATCTTGAACACTTCTATCCCTCAAGGGATGGAATTTCCTAAGTTTGAAAAATATAGTGGTCATGGAGACCCTCAGATGCATGTAACAACATTCAATGCTATGTGCATTGACTTCTTCCACCATGATGCTTTGAAGGAAAATATTTTTCTGTGATCCCTTAAGGACATTTCCCTTGAATGGTATTGTTTTGTACTAGATAATTTTGTCTTCCTGTTTGATCAACTAGTGAATTAGTTCCTTAGACAGTTCCAAGCTAACATTGGGCCAAAGATGAAATTCTCTGATCTCATTCGATATAAGCATGGGGACCATGAAAATGTTATTGACTTTGTTGCTCATTATCAAGAGTTATTTTCTTCAATCTCTTATCCTCTACCTAAATTTAATGTTCAAAAGGTGTTCACTAAGAAGTTACAAAAACCATGGCAAGAAAAGTTTTCCCTAATGAAGTATTCTTCCTTTGTGGATTTGTGTGTAGTGTTGCATGAGCACCAAAATATGATCACTCAATTTGAGGATTCATCCTCACGCTCCCATTTGGATATCCAGTTAGTAGTGTCAATTTCAAATGATGCAAGAAAGAATAAGGCCATTGTGAACATGGTCTCTTCTCCTAAAGGAAAAGGTATAGGATGCAATGAAAATTTTATAAAGTTGTATGAATCCTATACTAATGTTCTACAAAAACTATTAAGAGATTAAAATTTAACATTGCATAAAATTTGACCTCTTTCTAAGCCATATCCTGAGTGGTACTATGTGCAATAGTTTTATCAATTCCATTGGATACACAGACATGGTACTAAGCAATGCATGTATGCCTGCATGAGGAGATCGAAGATCACATCAATGACATGACTATCCATCTCGATGGGAGGAAACAAAATTCTAATAAATATTTAGCCAAGCCTAATAGCCAATTATAGATTTATATAGATCCATTTCCTTCTCATTCTACTAATCTGGTCAAACAACCCTGTAAGCCTTCTAAGTTGGTTCTATCTAAGTACGTGAACATGGTCTTGTCCATGCATATGCATCTTTCCAAGAATGTGAGTGATATTCTTGAAATAAATTTTACCTCACAAGATTTTCCACTAAATAATGAGCCTTATCTATTGTATGTTCCTGCTCGGAATAATGGCAACATCATGAGTGGTATTATAGTTTATTCGACCAGTTGAGTGAATGTGATAATGGAGGAACTCTTGTTCATTAACAATTTAAATAAGGATAAGTAAGAAGAGTCACAAGACACTCTTTGTACTCCTAATGGGCTTTTTGTTGTCCCTATGGGTACCATTTCTTTGTTGGTCTTGGTGGGACCTAAGGTAGTGGATGTTTCATTGTTGTGATTCTAGAATTTTACCTATTTAGAGTTAGGCTATGCATCCTATGGCTAGCCTCTATGAATGGGGTCACCTCTATAGTCCACAAGTGTTTAAAGTTCCTCCATTAAGGCATTATGCATGAGGTTCATGAAACTGGCTATAAACCACTAGTGTTATTGGGGAGCTTCTCTTTGTATCACTTTTGTCCTACCCCAATCAGACTCATCACTCCAAGGGAAGATTTGTTATATTGAGCTTATGTTAAACACAAGACTAGGAGCTCAACGTTGAAGGATAGTTTTCCTTTGTCTCCTTATGGTGTTTTAGTGAAGGCCTCTATGATAGCATAGTAGCAAGTTGTCTCTTCTACCCTATCGAAAGGGAAGGAAAAGCTTACATTCTAGCCCTAGAGCCTTCCCCCTTTGCATTTTCTGCTCCATCTACTTCTTCTTCTTGACCCATGGCGACATCCTAGGTTCCTACCCCTACACCTCGTATGGGAAGAGGAATGGTTGCCATGTGGTAGAAGGAAAAGTGTCAGGCCTTTTAGTTGCCTATTCTTCCCATGGTTCCTTGACCCATTGTATATGGAAAAGGGAAGTGCTCTTGTGGGGTTGCTTTTGTGTCTTGACCTTCACAACCTTTGACTATTCCTCCACCTATCCCTCGAGTAGTGAAAGAGAAGAGGCCCCATTGTCAAGGCTCTTGTGTTTGTTTCTCCTTCTATTAGTGTTTCTATTTTTGTGCCTCCTCCTCCTGCTCCTGCTTAGGAGACCACTCTTCCACTGGAAACAGTTGTGAAGGATTCTCTTTTTGTTGAGCAACAACCTCTAACCTCCTCTCAGGTCACGCCCTTTAGTTCTTGTAGCCAACATAATTGGATTGTGCATGAGCACAAGTGCCAACAAAAATCTTTAGCTATGAAGCACACTGCCTCACATAAGACAAAGGAGGAATCCATTGTATGTGCTTCTTTTGTTTCTCTACTTGCTTCTATTGTGTTTTCTTCAGTTCCCATTGCTTATGTCATCCTTTTGGCTCCTTTGAAAAGTTTTCATGGCTCTCACCCCAAAAGGGTGCAAGTATTCATCGATCCCTCCATGGAGACTCCACTTCTCATGTACCTCCTAGACATTCCTCCTTTATCGTAGCCCATGGACATGCCTAATGTAATGGTGATGTCCTTTATGGATCTTTCTTCTTCTTCCTTTGGTTCTACTTCCTCCATTGGGATTCAAAAATCCTCAGATGAAGTGCAAGTTGGAAGATAACCTCACTATGAGCGATGTTCGCAATAAGGGTTCATCTTCTTGTGAGTCTGGTTCTATTTTGGCTTGTGTCATCTTAGTGACAGAAGTAACCCCTACTTCCCCAGAGTTAGTCACCACCTTATTGAGGTCATTAGTGACTCTCGGTACATTTCTTTTCTCTTACTAAGTTGACATAGGGCACTCCCAAATAGTGCATGTTCAACTCAATGGAAGATATCCTGACTCTGTCCTCAATTTTTGTGAAATTGATGAATTTTTCTTCACAAGAGCTCAGAGAAGAAGACCTCGAGGTGCCTTCTTCATTAGCTCTTTTTGTAGGCAAGTTGGAAGGTACTTACCTTGCTATCCCTCCCTTGCAGGCTTGTCCTCACTCCCCCTATAATGATCTAGAATGGGAGAACCTGATGACTTGTTGGTTGATGAGGACTAGGATAGTACCTCTTGATCTACATCTATAGCTTAGAGTTGTTTGTTTGTTTATGTTCCTCGTACATGTATTTTTATGTTTTTGATGTTTCCTAGAGGACCCTTTCTACCTTTTATTAAGGTATTTGGATACAGGTGCCAAGCTCTATCGTGCACTTATTCTATTTGTGTAATCATTCTTCTATGTGTTGTAATATTTCTTTTTGATATTGAGGACAATGGAAAGTGTTGGGGGGCATTTAGGCATTTTTCCATGTTGACCCAATTTTTATTTTCACTTTGTCTTCATGTTCTAAGAACTTTGGGGATTGATGAGAATTCATACACATATACTATAATATACTTATTTATTTATATCTATGGACAATTCTGACCCTGAATTCTTAGATCCCCCTGTCTCCTAATTTTTTTGTCTCTTCTTGTATACTTCGTGATATTATGGTTTTCATGTGTTGTCCCTTGAATGCGTGACAACATACCATAAATATATCTCATCATATGTTGTGTACCAAATCATCTCTCATCTTTCTTTTCTCCTTAGGATGTCATGTGCTCCTTTGTGTAGCACACATCATCCTAAGGGGGGGGGCTATCATGCTTGTCTAATTTTCAACATGGTGAATTCTTTCAAAAGGATTCTTTGGTGTAAAAATTTATTTACAATGAATTCCTCAATAGAAGAATCCCTTGCTGAAAATTCTTCGTAAAGGATTCCTTGAAAAAAAATCTTTCAAAAGGATCACATAGCGAAAAGAGTCTAAAAAATTTCCTTTTGAAAAAGAGTATTCTTTCCAAAAAGTAAGAGTCTGAAAACTTTCCTTCCAAAAATTAGCACTCTTCCCAACAGATTCCTTGACAGATGATCTTTCAAAAGGATCTCTTGATGAAAAAATTACTTGCAAAAAATCTTGGGTCTTTCAAATGAAGTGTTCCTTCAAAAGGGCCCCTTGGTGTCTTGATGTCTTGAAGGGTTCTCTGCCAATAGAACCCCTTGTAAAAGCCTTATTTTCAAAAGAATTCTTTGGTGTCTTGTATTTGATATTTTATATTGTCTGTCTTGGTGTTTGATATCTTTTATATCCTAGCGTCTAGCTTGGGGGTAGCCTGCCTAGACCTTTCTTTTTTGTGACTATCTTGCAATGCAGTTTGCAATAACCACATGCTTATCTAATCAGATCGTTGTCTTATTATGATAGCTTGTGTCAAATGGTGTCTTTTTGTGTCTATTATGATTATATTTTTTTCCTAACATGTTTATCTATAGCCTAACATGTTTGTGGTGAGATCACAACTAGCTTTGTAGGATCGAAGACTCATGTCATCTTTGCATCTTGGTGGAGCTCTCTCTTTCACATCAAGGTATTTTGAATCAAAGGATTTCTTCCTCTATGATTTTTGGTATATTTTCTTCAACCTCTTTCTACTTTATCTCACATATGCATCGACACATATCATTGCTGAAGTGGGGGAAAAATGTAATGGTGTAAATTTGAATCTAGTGCAAATTCCCACTATATTACCCCCATTTTAGCCTTACAAGTTCGATAATGCAAAAACTCACCACATTCATCCTACTTCCCAAGCATGTCCTTGTCATTTTACATTAGTGAGGGATTTTTTGTTGGGGATGTGTGTGCGCCATAGGAATGTCTACACATCATGTTGCCATCCTAACAAGATTCCTGTGCTAGGGAATGTTGGAGATGTTATGGTTTTTCCCACTTGATGATTAAAACATCCTTCTTTGAGATTTGACCACCTAAGAATGACTATTTTCCTCCAAAAATGTTCTTTTAAACCTCATGCCTCCAATCTATCAAGTCTCTTAGTCTTTCTATCAAATCCCTTGGACATTCTATCACATTCTCTAGCTTCATTCCTACTTCTACACCATTTTGTTGCTCCAACACCATTATTATTTTAAGTTGTAAAAGCTCTACTCCATTAACATGGTGATCTTGTTCTTCTCCTCCTCTCTTGGCTGCTCAAGCACGTAGAAAGGGAGATGATATTTGTCTATTTTCTTATTTGCATTATCTTACATGTAGAGTAGCATCTAGATTGTCTTTGCTTTCTACTGTCTTGTGTCCATTCTCGTTATCTCTTTATCACTTTTTTACTTCTTTTTGTCTATTGGCGGTCCATGGAGGTGGAAACATGAAAATGGAGGTGGCAAACATCAAAACACAACCCCAACATTTTTTTGTCGCCTTTTGTATAGGTGTAATTTGATCACGAGGAGCATGTTGGAGAACTGGACCTTGAGTGATTTTTCTTCCTTCTTTTTGTTCTCTTCAACATTTTGTAATTAGAATAATATATATTCATGTTATAGTATTCCTCTTGTTGTTTTTCTTCATTTCTATATATTTTTGTCAAACTATAAGACCAAAACATTTGGGTTGTGAGTGGAATCAATGTGTTTCAGTTTGCAAATTTAAGCCTATGTTTGTATGGGAAGCCAATGCATCTCTGAAAGTCCAGTACAGTGCATTGAAGTCTAACTCACATGTTGTCATACTTTGGTAGAGAGCTAGTTGTTCTATAGTCTAAGACCTTTGTGGTCCTCTCACCCACTTTCAAAAAACTTCTATCATAAAACATAAGGAAAATAGGGTCATGCTTGTCTTTCTTTTTCAACTTGTCCCTTTCGTTTGAAGTCAAGGTAGTCTTGATGTAGTTTAGGGTAGTTTGCTCCCTTTAAGCTCTTCTATGATCAAGAGACTTGGGACTAGTAAATCCCCCTTCTCGACAAATGATGATTACTAAATTCTCTTAAAAAACCCCTTTATTAAATGTTTTATAATGTATTTAGATAATATTATGTTATAAATATAAATTATACAAATTATAAAATGAATATATTAACGTTTAATTAATTTTAATAATTAATAATTAATATTAATATGTCATATCTTATAATAATATTATCAATACAAAATTAAAAAATAAAACAAACATGCTATTATATATATTTAATCTTGAATTTTTAAATTTAAATTTATATCTTGCCTTGTATGTCTATATTTTGATTTTTTATTCAACATTAAATGTTATATAAATATAAGAAAAATGTATATAACCAACATTTTCTTTCTTTAAGCTAGAATATAGGCATGCAAATGCCTGCATTATAATGATAATGTAAATATTTTATTAATATATTTAGGTGATAGGCTTCTCCTTTGGACTTGAAAGTCCAAACTTGATAACCATATCTAATTTTCCATAAAATCATTTAGAGCCACTGGTTATTCATTTCAGAGTCAACTATTTTTCTATTCACCACTTCTATTTGATAAATATTTTGTATAATTAAAAGATAGTCTAAGAATTATGTGATCATCAAAACCATTTTCCAACCCCATTTTATAAGTTGATAAATATTTTGTACAGTTAAAAGATATTCTATGATTTAGATATGGAAACTTACTATTGTCACATTAAAGTGAGAAAATTATTTTTATTTATTATTTTTTATTAAAGTATTATAATTCATTATTTAAATTTTGGAGGTTTAAGCTGAACTGCTTTATTAAACTCATGAGACCACAACTTTAAAATATTTAAAAAAAATCTCAACAGCACCCACTGAATTTTTTTAGAAAGCCCCCTCCATAGAACCTTACCCTTAGATAATGAAATTTTAATAAATTGTCTGTGTATTGTAACAGTGACCAAGACTTTATTGTGATACATCAAATGGATGTTGCTATCCTTCCACAGGAAAACCTACATCAAAATTTTCAATCCATGGTTTATGGCCAAGTTACGAGGACACCAATTACCCTTCCAACTGTGATCCCAACAGTCCCTTTGATCCTTCACAGGTATTAACTACATCATGTTCTGCTATTCCCATGGAGATTTATTTTGCAACATTAGATAATAATTGGGTATTGTGAATGTAAATAAGTGATCTGAGAAATGAGATGAACTTGAAATGGGGATCACTGGAGCAGCAACTGAGAACATTTTTGGCAACACGAATGGGAGAAACATGGCACCTGCTCAGAGTCTGTTTTAAGCCAACGTGATTATCTTGCAGCTGCTCCAAATGTTTGTGGTCCAGGGCAGCGAAAAAATTGAGAGAGAGGGAGAGGCTTGGCTATGCCACAAGTCAGATTTGTGAGGGACGTAAGATTCAGTAAAAATGGCGGATATTTGTGGCAAATTTTGGACCAGAGAACTCCCAGAGGTATGTAAGTTTTGGGGCTACATAAAATTTAAGAAATTCAGTTATATTTTTCCATACTGATTTAGGTTTTCTTATGCTTCATATATAACTTATAATTGTTTAATTGTCTGAGCATTTGTGATTTATCATTTATGTGAATCTCACTATGAATTCATTATCACAAAAGTATGGCATACTCTTTTTATGTGTGGATCTGATTATTTTTTCTCAGAAATTTTATATAAATTTTGAGGTAAAAAAATCTTTACAGTAGAATTGATTAAAGAAATGATGTTTCCATAATTTATAATGTAAAATATGAATTCTATTGGATTGAACTGTGTGTTTTTAACATTATTATTTCAAATCACACTAAATGATTCATAAACACTTAAATTTTTTCATATTGTTGTTAAGAGGTTTGCAATCAAGTCGGATTGGAGTGTTTTGGATTAAATTATATGTAATTTTTACATTGTTCTTTTAAACCACACTATTTGATTCATAAACACTCAAATTATCTAATATTTATTGTTAAGAAGTTTGCAATCAAGCTAATCTATTCAGTATTGTGAGTGGTATGTTTTTTATTGATAATTTTAGATATTGTGTTTTGATATTTAGTTTATCACAATGTTTCTGGATTTCAACTTTTGATATAATATTATGGTTTTATCAACTGTATTGTCTTTTCCTTATTGAATCTTTGTATCCTTGTCCACTTTTGAATTGATTTCCACTTTATTTAACGGCCTATGAATATGTTGTCATGGATAGCTGCCCCTAATCTATTAGAGATCAAATCTTGTTGAATGCAAAACTCTCAATTGAAAAGTTTCAACCCAAAATTTTTAGTTCTATATTGAGTAGATAAAAGAATATATAAATCTGATATAAAACCTTTCTAAAAATAAAATAAAATAAAACATAAACAGAATATTGTGGTTTAATTATTAGTTGCTTTATCTTTATTTTCTTAGCTCAAATATTGTGGAGAAAATCTTTCTATTTTATATGATAAGTAACATTCTATATTGTTAATTCCATTTAATTTTGACCATAGTCCATAGATTTTCTTTTCCATTATCTTCTAAATAAAAACCTGCTTAAGTAGATTAAAATTGTTTCTTATGTTCTATTTTATAAGTGAACATTATTTATATTGTATATTGAGCAACATTTTAAGATAGAAAACTTTTAAATATTTTTTAAATACTCAATAGTGTTAAAAAATTTATAATCATATTTTTTGTAATATTGTATGGGACCACTTAAATTTTAATCTTAACAATTAAGATATAATCAACTTTATAAAACCATGATGTTATAAATTTAAAAAATGTATGTTCAAGAACTTAAAAATTAGAAAGTTTTGAAACACACAAGTTTTACAGTTAAAATATAAAAAATATATTACATATTTTATTATACTTTAGATTTTTATTAAATTTTAGAATAAAGAACTTTAAAAATAAAAAATAATAAAATCTAATTATTAATTGTTTAGTGCAATCACATGCACCTGCAGTTTGCATCCATAAACATGTACTCTCTAACATATTATAACATACATATAGTTTTCTATTGACGTAATCCTTGAACCTCCTTTAGATCAAGTGCTATCAATATTTACAAAATATATCTAAATTATATCTAATATGTAGCTTCCATGTCCTCCCATTAAGCTAGAATATAAACATTTGTATGGTAGAATATATGCAACCTCCTTTAGGTGCACATATAATAATATTTACAAAAATATATCTAAACTATATCTAATATGTATCTTCTATTTCCTCCCATTACTCCCACTAAGCTAGAACATAAACATGGTGTATGCGATACTATATGCATTTAATGCTATAATATATGCATTTAGTATGCTATAATATAGGTATGCAATATGCTAGAATATAGGCATGTAGCTTCCTACAAAATAGGCATGAGTTATTATAAGTACATTGTATTTTCTATAATTTTTATTTACAAAATAAGTTATGTTTATAATAATTAGTTTATTAATTTAATTTGATTAAATTTAGTGCCTAAAGTATATAACTAAAATTTATATTATGAAAATTAATATTTTTAGATTAAAATAAAATTATTTTTAAGAAATATTCTTATGAAACATCTAGTAATATATTTATATATAATATTTTTCAATAAATTCAAAATGTACAATTATAAAATCAATAAATTACCATTTACATAATTTTAATAATTAATATGTTTAATTTTTTATTTGTGTTTTAATTTTTTTAATATATTATTAATACTATTTTTTAATGAACTATATATATTTTTAATAATATTAGTAATAAAAAAATTAAAAATTCTCCTTAGGCATTGTATTGAAGCAGGATATCCCACTCATAGACCTTCTTGGAAGGGAATTGACTTTTAAATTCTTCTTATTATGAGGGAGCCAGTTCAAATTATGGGACCTTTATTGCCAAAAGCATTTGGTGAGCCTAGGAGGCTATCAAGCCTTGGCTTTGATAGATTGGGACTAGATTTCGAGATGGGTTCTCATTTAATCAATAGAATATTTGGTGGTCTACTCTTTTTTTCAATGTAGGTCGACCATTGGCCAAGCTTCCTTGGCTTAAGGCCCTCAAATTCCACAAGAAGGGTATTCAAACACTTCAATATTTATTCCATAGAACCACCATGAGTATTTTGTCTTGGCAAGTTTTTCATGCCTAGTTTGGCTTACAAAAGGTCATGACTGTGAAACCTTTGATGGCCTAGTGAGTGCCATTTAGGTTTATATGCATCATAAAGTGAGTATTCACTCCATTAAGCCTTGGTGGAAAAACTGGAAATGGTATCTAGAAACCCTTTTAAGAAATTACAAGCCTTGGCTTGGCTGTCATTGGCTTTCACCTCATTTTCTAATGATTCAAAACCTGAACCAAAGGTGGCACCTCTAGTCCTCAGTGTCTGTTTGGCACACAATATTTTTTGCTACTTCGTCTGTAAGTGTTGAGCCCAAGTTTTCCCACTTTGCTTTGTGTATTCTTTTCCAAGGCTTATTGTTAGGGTCTTGGATTTCTCACTTGGGGGTCCAGGACCCTCATTGCTCTTTTTGTGGGTAGGTTGAGTCATTTAATCATCTCTTCTAGTTCTACACCAAAGTTCATTAGCTATGGAATTGGATTCATGACTTCTTTCAGCCATTTTGGTTGGAGCCCTTCTCTTGGCATATGGTTTTGCTAGGAGACTCTCCCAGACTCCTCATTAAGTATACCCAGATTTGGCACACTTTCAAATTGGAAATCCTCTTCAATATTTGGAAAGATAGAAATGCCTACATTTTTTTTCATAGCTAGATTGATAAATTTGTTTCTTTATATTCTAAAGCTATTGTTTTTCTCTAATTTTCTTTTGCAGATTCAAGTGCAAAAAAAAGAAGTTGTGCTTGAAGTTGCTTATCTTTAGGAGCTTCTGGACCATTGGGGAAATTCCCCTTGCACCATGGTTCACGTGCTTCCCTCTCCTATTTCCTCCCAGGGCCAGTTGCCTTCACGGGGCTAGTGGAAAAGTGGATCTACCAAGGATTTTCTCCCTCTTTCTTAGGCTCCTCTTCATCATGGCTCTCGTCCTCGCAGGTGGCTTCCCTCTCCTCCTTCACAAGTTGACCTAGGGTGGCCTTTTGGAGGAGCAACAGAGGGTGGAAGTAGAGCTTTTGGGTGGCCTCCTGGTGATGCTCTTGGAGGCAGTTCTAGTTGGCCCACTAATACTTCTAAGTGGCTCATGCATTTGGATTTGGAAATTTTAACTTTTCATGAAGATAAAGATATAGAAAATGAGAAAGATGATGGCGGTTGGGCTCCCCCTTACGTTACTCTAGACCCAACTGTTGTATAGGGAAAACCCAATGATAAGGACTTGCCACCCTTTGTTGGCACTGCTATGGCCACTTGATGACATTTTTTATTTGTTGTTATTATAATGTTTTCTAATTTTTGGGTGTGGCCCAAGACTCTTTGATATTTTGGGCTCTACTCATGTGACTCTTAGGGTGTTCCTTCTTACCACCCACCTTTTTTTGTGAATATGTGTATATTTATCTTCTATTTTAGTATAGATATAGATGCTTATTCATCAAAACAAAATTTAAACAAACATTTATTTATTTATTTAAATTGCATTTATTTATTTGAGATAATTTTATATTCTTAATTGAAAATTTTAAATTTATATATTAAAATTATTTTATTGATAATTAATAAAATTAAAAAAATCTTTTATAATATATTTAGATAATATTATATTATATATCTAAAATATGTAATTATAAAATTAATATAATTTATATTTATAATATTATTATTAATAGACAAATAAAAAATAGTGTATTATATTTAATATTTAATTTTAAAATTTAATTAATTAATTAATTTATTTTTGGTAAGCACTACCGAAGGGGTAGCTCCCTATATTTCTTAAAAAAACCAAATTACATCATACAACTAAAGCTTTACATTTAGTGATACAAACATCCCACTCCTTTTGCTATATCAAGCAACCTTCCTACATTGCTCTAGAAACCAGTCCAGGATTCTGCTCCAGAAACGTCATGAAGTCACTTACATTATATTTCTCCTCCACTCCTTTCTTGTACAACTTCCATGATTTTTGTAGCTTCTACTTCTTTTATGTATTCAGGTCCTAGAATCCAACCATGATCCTAGAGTTAGGCACAAACACAACATCGTCAATGGCATTCATGACTAGTTCTTCTAACTCCTGGCGGACATACCTCTCAGTCACACAAATCACCCATAGGTTGAAATTGAGCACCTGGATGTAGTTGGAGAAGAAACATTCCAGAACCAAACCATCATGCTTGTGGCCTTTGTTCCGAAATATTTATTTGATTACCTTCAAGACCACCCTATGATCCTATACCCTATGCTTCTGAAATAGGTATGTAATATGCTCCTCACTTGACTTGCTAAGTGGTCCATTGCTTCTTTCTTTTGTGCACTTGGATTCAATCCCAAAATTTAGCACCATTGCTCTTACTCAAACTCCCCGATCTGACCACTCAACTGAACATACTCCTATCCTTTTATAGCCATGAAGATTCGAAAAGACTGTCTTTTCCCCCCAAGAAAAAATCAACCAAATCCCGCAAGAAACTTTTGGAAAACATCAATTCTCGAGGTTTGAAGAGCTAAACACATGTAGGGAAAGGACATTTTTACCAGATGGATTTTCACCCCCCGTGTGATTCACACCAAGGCCACCTCATTTAGAATCCCCCTAAAATAGCCAGGTTCCACTTCCTAATGTGCCCCAAAAACTTTTACGCCAAAGAAATCCTATCTCCAATCTACCTCGGAATTGAAAATGATAGCATCCTTCTAGTCATGTCAATTACTAAGCTTTTTCGAGATTGCTTGATCATGTCTTGAGCAAGTAGATCGGTGATAATAGGCATAGTCCCCACATGACCCTTACATATGCAACTGCCCAACCCAATCTATGTAGAGGGTGCATCAAAAATAATCTCCTTCTATTTTCGTTAACTCCCAGGTTGGACAACCAATTTATCGTAGCTCATTGGCTTCCTTGTATGCATGTTTTAGGAAAAAATCTTCTAACTTATCCAAAATTTACCAAATATTTTGTATCCATGGCTTGAGCTTCCAGTTATGAGCGTCTTTTTTGGACACCACATTTATGCATATCTGTGAGTCCCCCTTTATGTCCACTACCTTAATGCTTTTTGCTGAAAAGGCCAATCCTTGGGCCAGAGCTTCCATTTCTGCCTCATTATTAGTGGCATACCCAAACTTTCTGGATAATGCCCAAATACAATTCCCATTGCTATCTCTGATAATGAATCTTGCCCCTGATAGTCCTGAGTTGCCCTTTGAGGTCCCATCAAAGTTGAGTTTGAGCCTCCCCCCTTTCAGAGGTATTAATTTTTCCTCTTGCCATACCTTGGCCTTGTCCAATGTTATCAGTGAAGGGGGTTTTAGGGAATCCCATTTCTTTTATAATTTATTATCCCAGTTTGAGAAGTACACTACCCATTTTGTATGTTTATTGAAATTGACTACCTCGTAGATACCCTATTCAATCTTCTTGATTACATCTTTGACTAATAGACTATTTATAAAAAAAATTAACAATTTTGCTCCTTCCAAACCTATCATATAACTAACATTAATAGCGCCGCCAACCAAACATTCACCCACACATTGGATATTTTTTCAATTGGCCAACTCTATAGGAACTCCATTAGGTTGGATTCCCTTGGGGTGTACCATACTAGAAATTGAATCTTGAGATAGTACCAACATTCAGAGGTGAAGGGACTTTTGAATAATAGGTGGTTGGCATATTCTTCATCCCTGCAACATAAAATACATATATTCGACCCATGAATCCTATAAGTTGCTAGTCTATCCCTCATCAATATCTTCTTATGGAGAGTAGTCCAAAGAAATGACCCAACCTTTGGTAATATACCCTTTTTCCAACAAATATCCATTAGCCATACTTGGACCTGTGTTCTTGTATTCTTTGTATTTCGTATCCCAATTTTATTGAATACTCTCTCGACTTGGAGCCATACCAAATAACTTCATGATCTACTTCATTTGATATTAATATTCTCTTTTAGATTGCTAAAAGGTCTTTCAAAGTCATTTTAGCCTCCTCTTGTAAAAAAATGTTTTGACTAGCCTCCATGTATTGGAGACAGCGCACACCCCACTCACAGTACAGACGTAGTTCACCACAAACTGCCCTTGAGTGAGAATTGTTTGCTCCAACCAATCATGGTCACCAATTGAATCAATGATGGGTAGGTTCCCATTCTAAGATTCCCTCTAGAAATATGCAATTCTACCATCTCCAATTTTCCAAGTTAAATGATCTATTATCAACGATCGACAATCCCAAATAAATTTCCAAATTACCAATCCCGCATTAGTATTTCCTATAGTAAGGATCTGATTTAGTTCATCATTGTCCAAATACTTCCTCTGAATTATTTTGTACTATTGTTTGTTGAGCTCTAGGTAGATTTTCCAACATAACTTGGCACCTAGTGCTTTCCTACATAGCCAGCCCCAACCAATCATTTTTCCTGGCATGCCATTTCCCAGCTGATGAGTAGAATTCTTCTATCCTCCTTTTCCCCTTCCCATAGGAACTTCTTCATGAAGCTTTCCATTTTCGGCATTGTCTTATTCGTGAATCTGAAGCATGATACAACATATATAGGTATTTCCATCAAAACCATTTTGATCATGAGAATACAACCAGCTAGTGTAAGCCATTTATTTTTCCATGCACCCACTTTGTTCTTGCAATTATTAATTGTGTCTTGCCAATGCTCCATTCTACAAAATCCCTAAAAAATTGGAGCACCCAAGTGTTTCAATGGTAGCTCCATGATTGAGAAGCCAATCACTTTTGTAATCTTTCTCTAGATACCACTCTTCATGTTGAAGAAATAAATCTCAAACTTCTCCCTATTTAAGATTTAACCAAAGGAGTTTGCATAAAATTCTAGTGCCTTCTTTATTAAATCTACTTCCTTCAGTGTAGCTTCCCCAAACAACATGATATCATCTACAAATTCCTTTCCATATTCTAGCCTCTCAGAAACTTCTAAAATGGCACCCCATTGCTTCAACCATTATAACCAACAAGAAAGGAGACAATGGATCACCTTTTCTTAGACCTTTTTCCACTCCAAAGAATCCACATAATGAACCAAATTGACAAATATTGAATATCAGATATACACATTTGCATCATATATAACCAATGCTTTGAAAACCAAAAATTTATCATAAGGTCCGCAAGTTAAAAATTCCAATGAACATGATCATATGCTTTACAAACATCTAGCTTAATTAACATAACTTTTTTTCACTCGGATGTTATCGTGTGCAAAATTTTTGAAGTTGTGATTATACTGTCTATAATCCCCCTTCTAGGTGTAAATTCATTATGTTCTTCATAGATTAACTATCCCATAATAGCCTTAAGTTTATTTTCTAGAGATTTATCCAGTATCTTGTATATGGTATTGCATAAAGATATTGGTTGATAATCAACAAATGATCTACACTCCATCTTTTTTTATATCAAGGAGGAAATAATTGTATTGTTGAAATCTCTTACAGTTTTTTTTTATTTTTTTGAAAGTTTTCCACCAAATTCCATATGTCTGAGCCCATAAAGTGCCAATAGTTTTGAAAGAACTTAGCAGTGAGGCCATTCAGACCAGGTGATGTTGGATGTATGAGAAATTGGTGTTTTCATTAATGTCAACATGATTCTTTTGTCATTGGTGTCAACTATATGAGAAAGAGTTTGGTGCAAGTGTATGAGTAATTTTTGGTATTGAGTTGGTGTTGCTGCATTGGTGATGCTTCAATTAGTTGCATTATGTTGTCATTAGTAAACTACTAACCTATCAACCTCTAGTGTTGCTTTAATAAGATATTGTTTGTGGATCTATGGTTAAGTTGCTATGCTGTAGTTGGTTCAATTGTGATGAGGAAGAGACGAAGATGATGAGGATGTGCCTTTGGTACTTGGTTTCCAAAAGCTTTTGAGAAAATTTGATAAAAAGAGGAAACAATGTATTGCAATGTTGTTCTAGGTTACAAAGTAGTGTTCTTGTGTTTCTTTGCATTTCTTCTAGGTTGACGATCTACTTATGCATTTTAGATATGTTTATCAAAGGTGTTTAGAGGTTTTATATCTATTATTTTATGTGCTATATATATATATATTTGTACAAAGTTGTGTTCACCGGTGTGTGAACAGTGCATTACAAAGGTGTATGGGAGAAATGTTTGTACTCCATGTTTCTCTATAGTTTGGTTTTAGGTGTTACAGATCCGAAGGCATGCTGATAGTGTTGGTATCTTTCTTTAGTTGAATTTTTTCATGGTTTGGAGCTAAGAAAGTCAATTTCTTGAGTTATTGTGTATGGAAGAGTTGTCTAAGTGTACTGGGTGTGTGCATTCTTCAAGTGAAAGTTGTTGTGAAGCAGTTTGTTGGATTTTAGGGTATTTACATGGAATATTTTAGATTCTATTCAGGTTATATTTTTTTCGTGATTTGTTATTGGATCAAAGGAAGCATGTACTTAAAATTTTAATGGTGTTTACATGGGTGGTAACTAACCTAGGTGTTTACACTAAATGCGAAGCTGCTTCATTGTTTCTGGAAGTGTGGCATTGCTATATGAATAGATTTTGTTCCTACCTTAGGTGTGTGGTGATCTACTTTCATTCCATTCCACTGTGGGAATGTTTTGGTGCTGACCTAATTATAATTTGCACATTTGAGGTGCATCACAAACCTTGGAGAATGTTTTCGAGTTTGAAGATGGTATAAATAAGAGTTGACTTGTTGAGGGATGAAAAGATAGAAAAGTGTGATGTGAATGATGCAAATTTTAGAGTGTTAGAGTGTGGATTTAAGAAGTGGAAGGTGATCCCACAATAGTGGTTTACACTTTTTGGGACATTTTGATTTTTGCTAAAATCACATATTTTTAAAAAATATAATGATTTAAGCCTTGAAAAGTACCATTTAAAGGATTCCAATTGAAGAAGGTTTGATCAAACCACCTTAGATCAAACCCCCTTGGATAGAACCCCACTAATTTTAAACCATACCTATAATGAAGTCTCCTTTACACCTATCAAAATGTTGATAAAAAACTAGTTAATTGATTTATCTTTTGGGGGATCAAATTAATTCATATAAAGTTTATTTTTTGTAAGTATATAGTCCTTATTATAAGCTTCCCAAAAAGTATAGTTTTAAATATATTTAATTTGATTATTATATTTATTTTTTATTTCTTGTGAATGTAAGTTTTCATTGAAAATAAGCTCTTTGTTTTGCACATGTGGAAAAATAGTAGATTATCAAAAAAAATAAAAAATAGTAGTTCTCTAGATATTGATGTCCCTAATCCAACAAAAAAAAAAAAATTCGATACATAAAAGAAGTAATTTTTTAGCCAGTAAATGATGTCTGAATTTTAACTAGTTTGACTTTTAAACTTAATTAAGAAAAAAATATTTAATGAAATGCTATAAAACCAATTCCGTGCACTAGATATTGTAGTTATGAATCTAAATTCAAAAAAACAAGAATTTTATCCTTCATAGAAAAAATTTATGTGTTAGCCAGTAATGCCACTCTTAAAAGATAATGTTTACTATTAAAAACTAGTTTTCAAAGGAGATGGAAAAAGAAGTGCAATTTGATTCCAAAAATTTTGAAAAAAAAATATTTAGAATCTACAGAGAAAATTTCACAAATCACTAGTTTGCATCATCTTCAAATTCCTCACGGTTTAGCCACTATAGGTTCTTGAAAGTAAAGATTTAGTTAAAAAAATTAGTTCAATGTTCAATTTGGCCAAAAAATTTAAACCAATATTGTGGGATCACCCTCCAATGAGAGATTTCATGTGTTAGATTGTTGGATGTAGTGAGCACAAAGTGTTTATAATTCTTCAGTCAAGCTACAAAGGTGTTGGTGATATTCCGGTGGAATTCTTTTTTTAATTGAGATGGATTTCTCTTTGTAACATTCTTCTCTATATTCTTTTCTATTCTAGTAGTGAGCCTTCTTTCTTTTTCGCGGTGTGTCCTCCAATAGTGAGCCCTCTGTAACTAGTTTTGATATTACTTTATATTGTGAGCTAATCCTCGACCTAGTTTTTTCCATCTTGAGTTTTCCACATAAATCTGGTGTTCTCTTGTGTATGGTGTTGATTTGTTTCAATTTATGTTATTTTCTTTTCATGCTAAATCATCACAATAGTTTAAGGGTTAATTGAGTGTATGTGGATCTGAATGTTTATGAGGGTTTTGAACTTTTAAGTTACAACTAATTCACCTCCCTCTCAATTGTCTTGTGCATTCAACAATTGGTATTAGAGCAAGGTTCCTTGGAAGAAATCTAAACCACTTGAGGTAGATATGGGATGGTGCACACGAAAGAGATTCATATGTTTGGTGGAGTAGACTATGCATTTTGGAAGACAAGGATGGAAGGTTTTGTAATTTATTTGAGATTTGATGTCTGCAAGTTAGTTAAAGATGGATACACTATCCCTACAAAATGAAAGGAAAACAAAGTGTAGAAACACCTTCCTAATGCTAATTCTCAGGAGAGAGATATAGAAAATCTTTCAAAACTTGCAATTACAGAACCTAAAGATGCACATACATGGATAAAAAAATAGACAACAAAGAATGAATACCAAATTTTATGTGGGAAAACCCTTTATGGGAAAAAACCCACACACCAAAGCAAAGATCTCTTGTATTACAGTAAAATGAAAATTACATACAAGTTACAGAACTATGCTCTTTCGAGTGTTAATCCATAGAGTGATTCCAACAACATTTCATCACAATCACTTTGATCTTTGCATCACTCTATTCCAATGCACTATGAAATTAATACAAACCTCTCAAGCATTACCAGAAGAAACTGTCATTTCAACTAGCTTACCAAATGAATAGTCATTGCCTTATCAAGATATTGAAGGGACTTGAAATATTTTCTCTTTGATTTTTCATTGTCACTCTGATATGCATATTGTTCCATCCTCCACCGACACCTTCCATCGGCATACCAAAGAGACTCTGTAACAACTCCTTATGATATGGTGAAGTCTCGTTGACGAAGCCTCATTGGAATGTCAAAGAGACACTATTAAGACTCCCTCCGATATGGTGAAGCATCACCAATGAAGCTCCTTCAGAATATCAAAGAGACCAAATTTTAGGTCTTGTCCACATCCTCATGTCTCCTTGAAACTTCCTCTCCCACCATTCATTGAAATGTTGAAGGGACTAAAATATAACTCTCTCTGACATTGTAATGTCCCTCTGATGTCCCTTCTTGACAGTCCATCAGAATGTTGAAGGGACTTCACAACTCCCTTCGACATTGTATTGTCTTACTAATGAAGCACTTATCAACATGTCAATGAGACTACTCTTTTAGTCCCACTGACATTCACTTGTTTCTTCGATGAAGCTTCGGTCAATGAAAAATCCAAACACACTTAGTGATAAGCCAAGTTCCTATTGGGACGTCGAGGAGACTCATCTCTAAGTCCTATTGACATGTGCATGTCAACCCAATGAATCACTTAATACCAACCCTTGGAGAGATGATTGGGATGCTGAGGGTGCTAGGCATTTTGTCCCACCAAAATTCACTTGTCAACCTGATAAACTAAAGTGTGAAGCCTTTTCCACCAGCAAGTTTGAGACACCCTTTCTCTACATTCTCCCACTTGACGAAGAACTTACTAGCTCCTTCCAACACCTGAAGTCATTGGATACTCTAGGCCCCAAGGCCCATCAAACTAGCACAACATTTTAACTTATCGATGCTCACAAGCTTCGTCAATGCATCAAAAACATTCACTAGAGTATCTAATTTTTCTAGAATAACCTTTCCATCCTCCACCATATCATAAAAAAATGTGGTACTGCACATCAATATGTTTCATATTGGCATGGAAGGTTGTATTTTTTCCAAATAAATGGCACTCTAACGGTCACAACAAATAACAATCTGCCTTGCATCAAAACCAACATTCACACATAATTTTCTAAGCCATATGGATTCCTTATAGGCACGAGTTTCTTCCATGCACTCAACTTCATTATTGGATAGAGTGACTATAGCCTGTCGCTTGCTCATCCAACTAATTGCACCATCAAACAACGTGAATACATATCCACTGGTGGATCTTCTATTGTCAATGTTCCCTACCCAATCAGAATCCATATATCCATGAATACTAACTAAACTCTAAGATCCAATAGAGTAACCATGATAACATAAGCCGTACTCAGAAGTACCCTTCAAATACTTAAAAAATATCTTCATAGCATCCCAATGTGGCCTTCCTAGATTAGCCATAAACTGACTAAGCACTCCCACTACTTAGGCAGTGTGTGGCCTCGTACATACCATTGCATACATTAAACTTCTAATTACACTTGCATAAGGTACCCTGGTCATGTCCTCCATCTTAGTAGGAGATTTTGGACATTCTTCAATAGAAATTTTCATTCCCTACAACACTAGAATAACTAACTACTTGCAATCCATAATATTAAACCTCTCTAAGATAGAATTTATATACTTGCTCTGGTTGGGCCAAAGTTTTCTATTTCCCCTATCCCTTATGATTTCCATCCTCAGAATATATCTAGCTGAACCTAGATCCTTCATTTCAAACTGTGCTGACAAATGAGACTTCAATTCAGAAATCATACCCTTACCATTCCCAATGAACATGTCATCCACATATAGGATGATAATAAGATGACCATTTTTATATTTAATGTAAACAAAATGATAAAAAATTGATCTCATAAACCCCAAAGACAACACATAAGTATCAAACTTCTGGTACCACATTCTAGGCAAATGCTTCAAACCATACATAGATTGAATCTTTAATTTGGAAATTAGGTTTTCTTTATCTTTTTCAATGAACTACTCTAGCCAGGACATGCAAATCTCTTCCTTCAAATCACCATGAAGAAACATTGTATTCGCATCCATGTGCTCAATTTCTAAGTCATATGCAACAACAAGTGACAATAGAAATATGATAGATGTCATCTTAGCTACAGGAGAAAATATTTCTCCATAATTAATCGCCTTCACCTGGGAATATCCTTTTGTGACCAACCTTGCTTTATGCTACTCAAGACTATCATCCAGACCAATATTCTTCATGAACCCCCATTTACATCCAAAAAAGTTTCATCCTTCAGGCAAAGGTACCAGATCCCACATTTCATTCTTCTTCAATGATGCCATTTCTTCATTCATGGATTCCAACTAGGAATTTGAATTAGACATACCCATAGCCTCTCTAACAGTCCTAGGCTCATCAGTGTTAGAAATCATAGCATAGGAAAAACTAGAATCTAACATAGAATCTCCAAACCTTTCAAGTTGTCGCTTAGCACACACAAACCTCCTCACAAGTTAAGGTTGAGGTTCTTCATCTTGTTCAAAAATTTCAAAGCTGCTTGAGCTCTGCTCATTAATAGGTCCACTAGGAGTACGTAGTTCATCCTTATTTGGAGTAAGAGGAACTTCAACTACCTCCTTTTTTTCTGCTTCTTTTACCTCTGGATGTAGATCAATTGTAGAAGGTTTTAGCTCATAGAGGATCACACTTTTTCTATAAAACACCTTCTTTGTAACTAGGTTCCAAAGCTTGTACCCTTTCACACCAATTCCATAACTAATGAAGATACACTTTACAACCTTGTTCTCTAGTTTATATCCTTTTTCACTGGGCACATATGTATACGCCTCATAGCTAAAGAATCTAATGTGTCTCAACGAGGGATTCTTACTAGACCATGCTTTTATAGGTGTCTTGTCCATGAGCGCTGAAGTGGGAGATCTGTTAATCAGATAACATGATGTAGCTATAACCTCATCCAAAAAATTATGTTCCAAACCAACACTACTCAGCATACTTCTTACCCTTTCCATCAGTGTTCTATTCATCCTTTCTGCAACTCTATTTTGCTATGGAGTGTAAGGAGTTGTTTTACGCCTTTTAATTCTATGGTCCTTGCAAAACTTGTTGAAATCTACTAAACAAAACTCACCACCATTATTCGTCCTCAAACACTTTATTTTCTTAGCAATCTAATTTTCTACCAAGGTTTTAAATTCCTTAAACTGACTGAAAACTTTAGTTTTACTTTTGAGAAAATAAAAAATTTTCCTTCTCAAATAATCATCTATGAATGAAACAAAATACACAAATTTTGATAACAAAGGAACAATAACTGGACCAGCGTATGTGTAGGATCATCATGGAAAAAATAGGCCCTTAAGTGGTGAAAAATTCTGAAAAATCAGAGTTAGGCAACTTGATATAAAAATTTGAATAAGTTATGTATATTATTTCAAAAATATGTAAGAATAGAATCTGTAGCAAATTGAATGTATTTTCTAAACTACTAGGTTTTTTTTTTTAAATCTATTTGGTGAAAATTTGGAATTTCAATGCAATAGCACTTAAATTTCAAGGAAAAAATAAGAAGTAGGTGTCTGTCTGACCACCCTAACCACAATAAAATGATAATATTTTTTTACAAGATTTTAGATATAAGTAGAGAACTCATGTCCCGATGTGATGCATATATTTTATAATTTTTTTCCTAGTAAATAATTAATTATGAATTTTTTATTACAACTTTTAAAAAATATAAAAACTCATATGTCTAACCACCTTAACTTGGTCAAAACTTCATGAAATTCATTTTTTTAAAATACTATAGTATGCGAAGCATAAAATGTGACACATGTTTTGGATTCAAAAAATGTGATACCATTTGAAACCTATAGATGTTTTTCACTTATCCTATCAATCAGGACTTTATTCATAATTCAAATAGAAAATGAATAATATTTATTTATTAAATTCAAAGTAAAGCATAATTTATATTGGTGGAAAGTTGAGAATCTCCTTTAAAAATCCTTTTCGTTTCATCAATTTTGGGTAAAAAAATAGTCATAAGCCACATACCCTACACATACCCATCATATCACCACTTTTTGGCCCATCATGATCCTACACATACCCACCAAACACATTAGCATGACTATAATCCAAAATTCCATAAGATTTATGAGGAATGGAATTTTAAAATGAAACACAGTGTTGTTTTCCAAAACCCAAGATTACAATCATCAAGCCCTTCAACCAGGCTTTTAAGACTTTTTCACCAATGTCGCTAGGAATTTGATGCCACAACATTGGTTTCTCTGTTGGGAGCTTCATCTCCAAAGAGTTTACACCCTCAGGAACAACACCTCCTTTCTCTACATGTTCAAATTTACTTGACTTTGTAGAAGCACTATTACACTACACCACACATGCATCTAGCTTATACAAAGTTCTAATTCGTGCACCCTTAGCCAACACCATAGAGCCTCTAGTCATTCTATAAACACCATTTGAGAAAGTAACTTTCACACCAATGTCATTATGCTTACTTACAAAAAGTAAATTTTGAGAAGGACCTGGTATATGCATCACATCATTGATCCCATTCACTCTTCCATCAGGGAACTAAATCCTAACTCTTCCATGGACAACAATTTCTAGGTGAGAGTCATCACCCAAATACACCCTTCCACTTGCGTAATTTTCATACTTTGAGAGGTCATGTGAAAGTCCATGCACTTAAGTCAATCAACCAAACATCTTCTAATACTTGAGTTGCCAAGGCTCATGTGAAGGAATCTACATCACTTTGAGAAGATTCATTTTCAAAAGAGTTGTTTTTCATTTTTCTTCTTCTCCTCTTTACAATCTTTTTGTATGTGTCTAGTCTTTCCATAATTCCAACATTTCACCTTGAAATTTTTACCAGGATATTTTGACCTCTCCTCTGACTTGGATTTAGACTTCTTATCTTTCTCCTTTGATATTCCTTGAACAAAAAAGGCCTCCTTGGCCATCTCATATGACTTCCTTTGCATTTCCTCTGATATTAGTTAAGCAACCACATCTTCCATCTTGGAAGTGGTTGTTGTACTCCCAATAGCCATTACCAAGTGATCCCATGCGTTAGGCACATAATACAACAAGAGCATGCAATGATCCATGCCATCTATCTTCACACCAATAGACCCTAACTAAGCAATGATCATGTTCAATATATTCAAATGATCTGCAATAGATGCTCCTTCTTCCATATTCAAAGAGTATAACTTATTTCTTAGGAATAACTTATTTACTAGAGATTTCCCTTGATAAATGTCACCAAGCTTCTTCCACAAAAGTTTCATTGTCTTCTCTTCATGGACGTTCAAGAGAATTGAATCGATCAAGCATAGTCTGATTAGACCCTTGGATTTCTAGTCCATTGCATCCTAGTCATTCTGTGAGGTTTCTGATCATTTGTTAGAGGAAACTACATCCCATAACTCTCAATCTATAAGAAAATATTCCATTTTGAGTTTCCACAACTCAAAATTTCCACCATTGAACTTCTCTATTTCTATTCTTCTAGATGTGCTCGCCATCTTAAATCTACAATAAGTTATAAACTAGATTTCTTTGCTAAACTTCCACTAAACAAGATCAACACAAAAAACCCATCTTACCCACAAGGACAACAAAGTTGGCCAAGCTTTGATACCAATTGAAAGGAAAACAAAGTGAAAAAACTCCTTCCTAATGCCAATTCTCATGAGAGATATACAAAAATTCTTTTGAAACTTGCAATTAAATAATATAAAGATGCACATACATTGATAACAAAATAGACAAAAAAGAACGAATACTAGATTTTATGTGGGAAAACCCTTATGAGAAAAATCCCATAAACCAAAGCAGAGATCTCTTTTATTACAGTAAAATGAATATTACATACAAGTTATAAAGCTATGCTCTTTCAAGTCTTAATCCATAGAATGAATCCAACAACATTTCATCACAATCACTTTGATCTTCACATCACTCTATTCCAATTTTCTATGAAATTAATACATGCCTCTCAAGTGTTACTAGAAGAAACTAGTGTTTCAACTACCATACCAAATGAATAGTCATTTCCTTTTTAGGGTATCAAAGGGACTTGAAATTTTGTCTCTCTAATTTCTCACTATCACGTCGATATGCATACCATTCCATCCTCTACTAGCACCTTCCATCGGGATATTGAAGAGACTTCATAACAATGCCTTTTGATATGGAGAAGTCTCGTCGAAAAAGCCTCATTATAATTTCAAAGAGACACTATGAAGACTCCCTCTGATATGGAAAAGTATCACCAAGGAAGCTCCTTCAAAATATCAAATGGACCACATTTTAGGTCTCGCCAACATCCTCCCGTCTCCTTGAAACTTCCTCTCCTACCATTCATTGGAATGTTGAAGGGATTGGAACACAAATCCCTCTGAAATTGTAATGTCCCTCTGATGTCCCTTCTTGAAAATCCATCAAAATTTCGAAGGGACTCCACAACAAGTCCCTTTGACATTGTATTGTCTCATCAATCAAGCACTTATTGACATGTCAAAGAAATTGTTCATTCAATCCCACTGACATTCACTTGTTTCTTCAATGAAGCTTCAAGCAATGCAAAATCCAAACACACTTAGCGATAAGTGAAGTGCCTATTGGGACATCAAGGAGACTCATCTCTAAGTCCTATCAACATGTTCCTGTCAACTCCATGAAGCACTTAATGCCAACCTATAGAGCATTGATTGGGATGTTGAGGGGACTAGGCATTTCATCCTGCTGACATTCACCTATTAGCCTAATAAACGAAAGCCTGAAGCCTTTTACACTAGCAAGTTTGAGACACCCTTTCTCAACACAAATGGTCTGAGTACTAATGATGAAGTCAAGGCCTATGAAAGTAAAGGTAAAGCAAGGTATGTTCTCTTGAGTTGTCTTACTAATTTTGAATTAGTGAAAGTGATGAGTTTGAGGACTACTAGAGAAATTTTGGTAAAGTTAGAAATAATTTATGGAGATGATAAGGTCAAAGAAATTACAGTTGTCTAAAGATGAAAATGTTACAAGATACATGTGTAGAAGGTAGATGAAGTTGTCACTGCCATCAGAGGTCTTGGTGGAGAACTCAGAACCAAAAGTTCTCTTTAAAAACCCTTTAAAAATCATAGAAAAAATTGTGAAAATATGAGAGATATGCTCTTCCCAAATTCACATCTAATATTAAGAAAATTCCTTGCCTCCATGGTGCCAACATCATGCTTTGATACCACTTTTAATAAAAACAACTTGTACAATATAAATCTATGATAGAAAATATGTCATAAATACTTGATAATAACATGCCACTTCTAGGGGGATACCTCCAACACTCTTCACTAAGAACACAATACTCAACATTGTTAGAATTGTGAAACAAGCACAAAACCATGAACCACAATGAGGGTTGAATGCTTATAAGAGCAAAGCCCTAAATGAGAAGGAGATCAGATCATGACAAGTGTCAACATCACATAAGATGTGACATAATGATCTAATATTAACTCAACTAATAAAGCATTCCTAAGTTTAGCTTAAAAGTGTGTGAGAATAAATTAGACTAATAATCAATTAAAGATTAATTAATTATTAGTTAATGAAAGATAACTCTAACCACCCCCTTAAGATGAACTTAAGGAGTAGCTAAAAACCCTAAAGAGAATGCAAGATGGGTCCCAACAAACAAGGCCAAGTAAGGTACCCATGTACAAATAGAATATCTCTATAATGTGAAGAAATAGAGAAAACCTTGTGGGTGAAAGTCAACTCCAAAAAGAGATCAAAGGTGACTGAAGGATGAAAAAGCCTCCAAATCAAGGTGTGAAGGATTGAGAATCCACCAACCAAACAAAGTCCTGAAAAAGAAGAACATGTAGAACATCTCAAAAGCATAAAGTTGCAAACTCTATCAAAAGATGACTGCTATGGTGTCGAAGAACCTCCTCTGAAGTTAGGATGATTAGGATCAAGAAGAAAACAATATGCATGAGTTCGTCCAAAGGAAAAACACCTGGAACTCAAAGATACAGATGGTAAAGGTACCAAAAGTCTGAAAAACTTTGATCAACCAAGGAAATGGAAGGTCGCCTCTAGAAATAGGAATGAAAGAGTGTCCATATGGTAAGTGATCCATCTCACCAAAATTCATGGGTAACCAATCATTGCATCCACCTAGTACATAGGAACAAATATTGTATACATAGCTCACTCCAAAGAAATCATGAAATCATTAACACCAATAGTAGAAACCCCCCCATAATGCTAAAAAGGGAGAGGCATGACAGGTACACTAAACTGAATGTCCGAAAGTAGTGCATGAAGAGGAACCAAGAGCATCTAAAGTGTAAACATGAAAGTGCAAGCTGATAGAAAGGATGTGACAACAAAATTCACATATGCATGAGAAAGGTATGAAGGAAAACAATGGCAAACATCAACCCCCATGGCACTTTATATCTTAGTGCGAGTACAACAAGGCACAAAGTGATGTACAAGAATCCCATAATACATGTACAATAGTGTGGCACTTCATCTCAGTGCTTTTACAAAAGAGAACATGCATGAAAAAGATGTCTACAATGTCCAAATAAGACAAAAAACTAGAAATACATATAGAACAACCAATAACGAGTCATCCCACACAAACAAAAAGTTTCCAGGAGCTAAAATGTCCAAGTAATCCACCAAAGTGTGAAAACAAAAAAATATGAATAAAATGTACCTAAAGAAGAATCTAGAAAAATTGCATGGATGGAACTAAAAAGCTCTGAAAGACGGTTCTAATGCCCCTGAAATCGCGAAAAAAATGGAGAAACTAGTCAAAAGTTATGAGCTCGAGACTGAAAACAACTCCTTTGACTTCAATAGGTTGTAGAATGCACCAAAAGAAAAATAAATTAATGAGACTTACACCACTGGAAATTTGACGAAACAAGTTTTTTGACAATATCTCATTTTCCAAAAAATGATATCATATGCCCAAGTTATAGCCTCTAGAAGAAAACAGCTCCAAAGAGGGAAAAAAACTAGACACAACATTAAACTTGATGGCCAAATGACCATCATAGCAAAACTATAAACCTAAATTTCACGGCCAAATGGTCATTGCCACATTTCTTCAATTGGACTTATTTTAAAAAACAAAAATAATAAAAAAAAATTATTTAAAAATCATTTTAAAAAACACCCACATAGGTGGTACACACCCTGCGTAGGTTGCGCAGGGCTTTTAAATGCCCCCCTTTTTTATATAAAAAACCCAAAAAAATTCCCTTACCTTTTTGAAAGGCTTTCAAAAGATTTTGTTTTTAATGATTCTTTTTTTGGAAAAAAAAATTGAAGAGAAAAAAAACAATTTTGACAAAAAAAATTAATACCTTTGAATGTGTGCAAGCAAGGTCGTTCTGGGCTCAAGAAAAAAAAAATTCTTCAGAGGTCAACTGCTCAGATTTTGACAAATTATATATGGAAATAGGGGTTTTTGGGCCTTCTAAGGGAAATGGTGAGGTTCGTCTGGGATCAAAATGCTCTGAAAAATCGAGCACCCCCTGGATCTGGCAAAAAAGTTCTTTCTTCAAACCCTCATAGATCTGAGAAATGGAAGCCAAATTTGACAAAAACAAAGGTCAATCTTGACTATTCTGGTAGCTCTAGATTCAATGGAGAGGTCTGATTTGACCTTGGATGCATTGAAAAATAACCACCTCCAAATTTTGCAAAACAAATAAAGAGGATTCAGATCTGAAGCCTGCAACCCTTGTTGAAGGAAAAAACCTCATAAATCGAGAAGGAGTTCGTTGAATCCACACTCTGATACCATGTTAGAATTGTGAAACAAGCACAAAACCATGAGCCACAAGATCAAACAACAAACAAAACACCTTCCACGCAAGAGATCTACAAACAAATATGTGCAATTATCTTCAACAAGAAAAAGCTATAGAAGAGAGAAAACTTTCAAGAAGATATGAAAGCTACAAATATTCTCCCATGAATAATTACAATGAGGATTGAATGCTTATAAAAAGGTGAAGCCACAATAGTGGTTTACAATTGAAGTGAGGAAGGAAAAATCACAGAAAATGAATGCATGGAAGAAAAATTGATTTTAGGGGTTCGTACAAACCTATTGGTTCGACTGAACCCATTAGGGGTTCATTAGAACCTAGGTTCAGGCAAACCCTCCTAATACTCTCCTGCCAAAAAAATCATCAAAACCCCTTATAGAAGGGGGGTTCGAATGAACCTTGGTTCAAGCGAACCCCTAGAGGTTTGCTTGAACCCCCTTTATTCCTCATCCCCTCCCTAAGACACAAAAAAACCTGAATTTTGGCACTTCAGAGCTCAGGTTGAGGATGAAAATGGAGGAATCTTCACAAATCCAACTTGAATCAGGTAGTCCTCATAACGAGCTATCCAACGAATATAATTTTAATATGTTTTGGTTTTACTATATATTTATTTTTTTAGTTTTATTAAACATAGGTTTTTCCTCAAAAATGAAGGTCTTTGTTCTGCACATGTGGAAAAATAGCAGATTATCAAAAAAAAAAAAGAGTGCACCAGATATTGAAATCCTTATTCCAACAAAAAAATAAAATTGAATTTTGATAGATACAAAAAAATTTATGCGTTATACGGTAACGCTTGTCTAAATTGTAATTGGTTTGACTTTGAAACTTGATTAAAGAAAAAATATTCAATAAAAAATTGTCTAACCAAGTGGAAGCACTAGATATCATAGTTACAAATTTAAATTCAAAAGAATTAGAATTTTATCCTTCATAGAAAAAAAGTTTTGTGTTATACGGTGTGCATCACTTTTTTAAAATGTTGTTTTTTGAAAAAAACCAGTTTTCGTGGGAGATGGAAAAAGAAATGCAGTTTGATTCCAAAAAAATTGAAAAAAATAGTTTTAGAATCTACAGACAAAATATGACGAGACTCTAGTTTTCATCATCTTCAAATTCTTCATGGTTTATCTGCTATAGGTGCCCGAATGTGAAGATTTAGTTTAAAAAAATAATTTCAGTGTCGAGTTTGGCCAAAAATTGTAAACCACTATTGTGGGATCACCCAATAGCAAATCCCTAAATGAGAAGGAGATCATATCATGACAAGTGTCAACATCACATGAGATGTGACATAATGATCTAATATTAACTCAACTAATAAAGCATTCCTAAGTTTAGCTTAAGTGTGTGAGAATAAATTAGACTAACAAACATGATGATAATAGCCTACCTATACCTCATATATATACCATACTTATTCCTAGGATATCACCTAGGTTGACCTAGATATCCCTATATAAGCCTTAGTCAAACCTAAATAGCTAAATAACAATATAATAATGATAATATGACTTAATCAAGAGTTAAGGTAGCCACAAGCCGAATATGCATAACACTATACATAATATAGGGGTAAGGGAATAATGTAATGTATATGGGAAACCTTGACAATACATCCATTTTCATCTTTACCAAAGATGAAATAATATTTATTTGTATAAAAATTATCTAATCTACAATAAATACTATTATTTCCTTCCTAGGAAGTTCACTAGTGTACCAAATGTATTTATTGTCTTTTTTGTTACCACATAGGGGGTCAAAGAGATTGAGTTTGGATTTCAATCTTAACTAGAAGTAAATTTCATTCCTCTTCTATTCCAGCTTCATCCCACCAACTTCATCCTTCTGATGTTCATTCATATTAAAGTCTCATCCTATAATCTAGGGGATTTTGGCAAGGTTATATAAGCATTTTAAAAGCTCACTTCTTCTCCCATAGTCATTAAGGATATAGTTTGAGCATAAACCCGACTTAAAATTATCCTTTTCATTGATTACCCATATAACTCTTTTACAAGGAGAAGAGTCATTTTACCTCACTTGTTGAGCTCAAGTATTGGATAATAAAATGACATATCCCCCTTTCCCCTTCTCATAGTTGGTTGTAAAATGGACTAAATCCTTCCATTTGAAATTCAAGCTGGCTTCAAGAGTAAAATTGACCCTACTTTTAGCTCTTGAAGGAAGACAACATATTTCTTCTTGAAAAGGTTCCAAAATTTTCAAATAATATACTTTTGGTCAAGGGACTCAATTTCCCTAAAATTCCAAAATTATCACTAGTAGAATTTGGAAAATAAATGACTATGTGACTAAAAATTTTAGTCACATGACTAAAAATCTTAGTCACATGACTAACACTAGTAGTATTTTGAAAATAAATGACTAATTTGGTCATTTATAAGTGACTAATTTGGTAATTGGGTAAAATCACAACAAAATGACTAAATAAATGACTAATATTAGACAAATAAAAATGACTAAATACATGAATAATATCAAAAAAAGAGAAATGACTAAATAAATGACTAAATATATGGCTAAATTAATGACTAAATAAATGTCTATTACTCTATTTTTTTTCTTTTGAATTTGATCATAATCCATAGAGCTAATTAAACCCTCCTCACGAGACCCCTACCTAAGCAGGCCATTTGGCCACCTAGGATGCTTGGTGCACCAAAAATACCTATTGCATGGAAGGCATTGCATCTCGGTCCAGTCTTAAGGCCTTCACATATTTTATAAACATCACATTCTTTAACTTTTATTACTCATTATGTTAATGAATTTTTAATGTTTTTAACTATGATTTGAAGCTAGTTTTATTTTCTTGTTCATGTGTTAGCATTTCAGATGTATCAAAGAGAAATTGTGGTCAATTTCACTAATAAATTAAATATTATTTAAACAATCCAATAGCAATAAAAATGAAGAAATTGATTCACTTCTATATATCTTCACTTGCTCATATACTCGACCATCTTAATAATGCAAAATAGAAATACAAATTATGATCGCTTTTGGTATGCACAAATTTTCTGTTTCAGGCTTTATATTGTTAATTATTTAAAAAAAATAGAATTATTTTATAATCTATGAAATCAATTGTGTGAGGATCAATTTTATAGAAGTTATTTTTTATACAAGTTTGAACTCTAGTAATTTTAGGAGCACATCATGCTTATCTTAATTTTCACAACCTGTATTGAAATGACAATGTAGATAGATGAATTTTTTCCCCCTAAAATTGCATGTCTTCCACACAATGATTTTTCTTGGTGTATTTTTGGTAAAAAAAGAGAGGTATTTTTGGTGCCTTTCGATTGGGTCATGTATGCATTTGGAGGGAATCTCAGGTAGTTGATTTTTGGAATAAAACATTTTGATTCCATGTTGAAGGGGAGTTTCAAAATTTAATCAAAAATTTGGTATTACAACTCCCATGTGCATTTGTAGGTTTTCCAATTGCAAGTCTAATGAAGGAAATAACCATTGAATGCAAAGAGCGGTGGTTTCCATTTTTGTGATGCCAAATCTTGTTGAGCAGTGTTTTATGAGTTGCAACACTAGTATCATTCAAGAAAGGGTAGAACATTGAACAAGGTTACAATCTAAAGGTAAGTGGAAATCTTGAATCTTGAAACCTCATGTTGATCTTCATCCTTTATGACAATGATCTTGATGTTGCATATACTGTTCTTGATTTCCATTGATTCATTGTTGTTACAATCTTGTGCTTTCACTAATATAATGATAATTTGCTCTTTGATATTGAATAAATCTCATTGAATTTAACCCCTTTCCATTTTGTTCCATGGTCTTTTACATCTTCTTTGTGCATGATATCAGGTCACATGGCATTCATAACAACTACTATTATGTCCTTCATTTTTCTATGATCCTCTGACACTCATATGCTTTGATATAATAGTGATCATTTGCAACTATTTCCCATCTATATATTGTCTTTCATTCATATCCCTTGCATGCCTTGGACTATTATTATCATGCATTGAAAATTGGAACTCTTTATTCACTATTTTGATAACTCATTGGCACTATCATTTTTTGTATTCACTACTATCTTATGATGATTGTTCTTCATAGTCAATCCTTAAAATCATTGTTTTGATAAAAAAACATAATTTTTCTCTTTTGTTTTTACATTATGATCTCATTGCTTTGAACCTTATGCTTTTTGATTATCACATCTTTGTTACAATATCTTCAAGGACTAACTTTCTTTCTCTATTGACTACAAGAGACCCCTTTGATCTTATAACCCCAAGCCTCTTAAAGAAAATTTAGAATCAATTGGCAACAATGAACACAAACCATCATAGCTAATTTTATTTCTTTCCCAAGAGCATTCAATGAAAATATAATGGAAAACACACATCACTCTATGGGGTAGGGTTTATTTGATTTGAAAACCTACCTTCAACGTCCAAGTCAAAAAGTCAGCTTACCAAGTTTGTGCCAAGTCCTCCAAGTGTTAAGTCAAAAATCAGCCTGCCAATACTATTTTACATCCAAGTCTTGTATCTAATATACAAGTATGATACACAACTATATGATACAATGCATAAATTTTTACACTTTCTCATTATATCAAAAACTTCAAACTACAACTCACATAAATTAGAAATGAGCTATAAAAAAACTTATTGTCAAGTACAATTTTCTCCAAATCAAAATTGCATAATCCAATTTACATAATTTTTTGTTTAACTAATTTTTGTGGGAAAAAACACTTAGTGTACAAAGTAAAGCAATAGTTTCTTTCCAAGATTTCAAAGTCCTGATGTTCACAAGGACAACAAGATCATTATTGACCATAGCAAAAACCACTTGCACTAATAGTGTTAAGTTAGAAAATATTCCACAAAAAGAAATATATTTTAGATAAATAGAGCCAGTTAGCCTTCTAAAATCTAGATAGTTGAATACAAGAAGGAGGGTAAAAAATAATACATTAAAAGACTTTAAGACGTTGCAAATTCCATGCAATTAGTATAGAAGCATAACATTAAGATAAGAACACTTTGTTTTTCTTAAATATTCATCATGAGTTTTATCCCGTAAAGAACTCCTCCCTACATGAGCAATGAGAAGTGCATCTACCATCTTGTTTGCTAATAGTAATTGCATGAATGTTCCCTTATAATCACCAACAACTAAAGAACTTTGAATGGCTTCATCACATTCTCATTATTTAGTTGAATCTTTAGTAGCTTCATGTTGCACCTCTTCTCCATTTCCTAAGGTATCCTTCCCAACAACAAAATCATTTTCAGTGAGAGGAAGTGAGGAATCTTCTTTCAGACTATGCAAATTATCAAAAAAATCCTCGCCATTGTCTCTGGGGGATGTAACATCTTGTCCCCCTTTTGACTAAACTGATGGATCTAATTGTGTTGTATCATCAAGAGTGACATTGTTGATTATTTCACTGCTAATATCATCAATGTTGGAAAATTGAGCTTCCTGTAAGTCTTGATTCTTTGTTGATTGCACTTGAAATCTAAGGTGCTCAAGTAGCTTTGTCCTAGCATTTCCTTCATCTTCAAACATGACTCTTAGGAAATTCCATGTCTCCCTCTCTTCTTGCAAACTAAATCAATGTAGAAACCAAAAATTTGCAAGTGAAACAATACAAATGAATGTAAATTGTTATTAATCCCATTCAAAAAGTATCCACAAATAACTAACCGAGAATCCTAAGACTTCTTATCACACAAAGCTCACAATGATTATTTTTCACCATCTATTATTGTAGCTTCAAACTCTATTGAATGAAGCACCAAACTATCCTCGGTAACAAGATTGTGTATATATACCTATGAAAATAGTAGAAAAATAAGACCATATATCATCTTAATGACATTTACCAAAGAATAAATTGTACTCTACTAGCTCAGAAGAGCCAACAACACTCTATGACGTTGTACCGGGTTGAGATGAAGCAAGCTTTCCTCCAAATCCAAAACTAAAACCAACTAGTCTCTTCAACCAATTAGAAGCTTTCAAGAGTGGACTTGAAAAGGGAAAAAAAAAAGATAGACATCATGAATTTGCATACAGGATCCCAATTCATTGAGAAAATCTTATAAGTGAGATTCCCATTTCTTAACTAAGTCGTGTATGGTTATCACATAAAGCAACAATTACCACCCACTTTATGTTTGAAAGAAATTAAATCAATATATTTGGGTTATTCATAGAGAGTCATTAGTCAAGTACTATAGGAAACAAATCATGGGCATATCAAATCGATAGAGCATAGATATAAATAGTGATCATGCATAAATATCATGAACATATTTGCATCAATTAAGGTAGACATATTTTGACAATAAAAAAAATCTAGATGAAATAAACCTACCTTTCTAACACTTTCACTTCTACCTATGATTTTCATTAACACCGAAGATATATGTAGATTGGGAAGGTACCGTGGGCTCTAAAGGCCTCTTATTGTGTGATTAAACAATACAAACAATTGGGGAAATTTCATTATATGTAATGACATAAGTTGAGGTTGAAGGTATTGTTTGATGCCAATTCAAACAATGGAGGCTCTTGTTGAAATCTACCTCCACCTTCTCATCATGGCAAGGATAGTGAGATGTAGTTAAACCATGGAATTCGTGCATATATTTTGATGAAAAATATTGGGCCATCATCACTAGTGTTAGGTCTCAAAGTGCAATTTTTAAACCATAAGGGGGTGCCAATCCCTTAATACACCTTTGGCCCATGAACAAGGTAAGCAAGACTGATTACCTTAAATTCTTCAGGATCTTCCAAAACTAGGCAAGAATAATTGAACAATAAGGTAGATTTGTAGATAGATATGGTTCCTAGATTGAGAAATCTACTTACTATGGCATCTTAGATGAAGCAGATGCAAAGTTTAAATGTCTAAATACTATTGAGAGTAATTGAGAGTTCAAGTTTGTGAGTTGTATTTTGTATGTAATATCTAATTATTACCAGTGCCTACTTCTATTGGGTGGACGGAGTGGAGGGATAAATGATGATTTTGGAGATAGGGTTCTATAAGATAGGTAGATTCACTCTTCAACTAAACTCGAACAGTTGGGCACTTTGAATGTTTGCACCTTATGAAAAAGTGCAAGTATGTCAGTTATTTGGACTCTTCTTAGTAATCCTAGTGATATCCCCTTATGCTACTATGAAGTTGTGAAAGGATTTAATTTAAATGTGAAAGGAAACCAATTAATACAATCTATTCAAAAGGACTTCAATCCAAAAATGAACCTAGCAAAATATGATTTCTTAAAAGGAATTTTAATTCTTCTGCACACCAAAACTAGTCAACAATGTCACACAAGTACAAAAAATGTGTATTGAAAAATTAAATGTATTTTCACACACTCAATTTGAATAACATAAAAAACCACTTCGAAGACAACCAAATAACATATAAGCATATAAATCCACACAATAGTTGAACACTTGAAAGCAAATTAACAATTATGCATAACCTTCTCCATTATATTTATGTTTGAATAATATGCATTATAACAATAGTTTCTAATATGAAATGGATGATCTATTCGAGTCTTGGTCTATCTTATATATGTGAGAGGCAACAAGCTACAGACTCGTTACAAAAATTCATGTTGTTTGATAACTAAACATAATTAAGAAAATAAAATATTGCAGCAACTAAATGCACCGATCTATTAATCTCCAAGCAGAATCTCGTGACCACCTTAGATTTGTTCAAAGCTTCTACTCCATGATATGGTTCTCATACTATCGGCTGACTCCTTTCATCTTGATGGTTTCCTTGTTGTGTTTGGTGTGTCCATGGTTTGGTTGAGGAACAAATTGAATGCAGAGAGGTGATGGATGTATGCTTTTTTAGCACAAGTATATGCATTGGAGATCACTTCTCTCATATCATACTCCATATACATCATCTTCTTGAGCTGGTTGTGAGTATTTTCTAAAATCATATCCTTTTCATTGATCTCTTGTAATTCAACAGTCAAAATCACATTAAAATATTCCTTCAAATCATCATATTCTCTAGGATTTCCCATATCATCATAGAGTGTCAGAGTTGAATTCAAGCACTCCAAATCCTTGAGTAGCCTATTATGATATCCATTGTGTGCTTCTACCAATTTGTTGTGTGTCAAAAAACTTGTAAAATGTATAATTGTTGGCATGGGAATGAAATTGGATTGTTGTTGACATTTGTTATTCTCATGGATAGGTATTGAAGCACTTGCATGGGAGATAAAACTTGTTTGGATAGGACCTGGAGACTTTTGAAAAGGTAGGAAAGGAATTTAAAGTTAGTGAGGCCCTCTATAGCGAATTTAGAGGTAATTCAAAACCCTCATTGTCAAAAGTAAGCTGATAGGAAACACATGCATATTCCATTCTCAGTAGGTAAACTTCAAATGAATGTAAGATAGATCTTAGAACAATGACTCATTATGTCATCTTCTTTTTGTTATGGTTTGTACTAAAAATGACTACTTTCAACAATGTTTTGGCATCTCTGTTTTCATATTTATGTTTTTTTCTTTAAATCAGAAACTAAATTAATATGCGAATGCACAATATTGTAGATGGATGAGCATTGAAGGTTTACTATGGATCGATATCATGCATATGATGAGAGAGTAGCTGATGAGAGGGACATTGATAAATATCCATGTCCATGTAAAAATTGTCTTGGTGGAAAGGTGAGAAAAAGAAATATGATTTATCGACATATGATAAGATATGGGCATAGTGGTATAAGCCCCTGGGCTTACAATTATTATGAAGATATGGTAGAATTTCAGACTATGAGAGATGAAGAGGAAACAAACATAGATGAAGTGGAACCAAACATAGATGAAGAGGAACAAATGTTTGACAAAGGGTTTGAAGTTGATAGAATGTTGAATGAGGGTCTAAACGATGATTGGTCCAAGTCAATGGACAATGCATTAAAGCCTGTGTATGCTAATTGCAAGTTAAGTCATTTGACAACAATCCTTCAAATTCTTAACTTGCAAGTGGTGCATGGTTGGACAAATGAGAGTGTAGATTAGTTATTGGCATTATTAAGTTCATTGTTACCAACAGACTCCACATTGCCAACAAAATGAAGTCAATGTAAAAAGAAAATCAGTAAGCTTGGCTTGGCATATGAAAACATCCACACATGTGTGAATGGTTGTGTATTATTTCACAAAAATATTGCAAATGAGAGTGAATGTCTGAAATGTCATGAACTGAGGTATAAACAAGGGTTGAAATCAGCTGTGGTTCCTAGAAAGGTTCTTCACCACTTTTTGATAATCCCGCGATTACTCTAAATGTAAAGGTGTAGAGACATTGCTAAACTTATACAATGGCATGCCCAAAATAAGAGCACTAATGGAAAACAATAGCGTGTTCCTGATTCTAAGACATGGATGGAATTTGATAATAGATGGCCCGATTTTTCTCAAGATTCTCGTAATATAAGGTTAGGTTTGGCTCTCGATGGGGTGAACCCATTATCATATCAAAGTACTAAATCATCAACTTGGCCAGTGTTTCTAATAAATTATAACTTGCCTCCATGGCTACCAACTAAACCATTTTTCTTAATGTTATCATTGATTATACCAGGAACGAAAAGTGTGACTTAAGATATAATAGATGCTTATCTAGAGTCATTATATGATGAGATAATAGAATTTGGAAAGGAATTGAAGGAATTCAATCTTTAAGGGATGGTCATTCAATAAAATTCACTTTAAGAGCTTCCTTGTTGTTTATGATTCATGATATTCTTGCATATGGAACATTATCTAGTCTCTTTGTTCATGGATACCATGGATGTTCTACTTGCAACTTTAAGGATTTTGTGAGGCACTCAAGAAGTCTGCATAAGTGTATTTATTGTGGAAATCATGCTTACCTTAAAATGGATCATCCATATTGCTGACAAAAAACACATTTCAATGGTCAAGAAGAAAATCGTGAAGCACCATTGCTAATAACAGGTGATTACATTGTTGAGAATGGACAAAAAAGAATGTCATTTATTGAAAATAATGGGATTGCTGGCAGTAGATATGATCCATCTAATGAAAGTGGTGTAAAATGGTTGTGCATATTCTATAAGTTGTCATACTTTAAGGATATAGCCATTAGGCATACTGTTGACATTATGCATACTGAGAAAAATATAGCTTATGCTATTATAGAAACTCTTTTTGGTGCTCTTGATACTATATCATCACGTGAAGACTTTCGATAAATAAAGATTCGTTGAAATATTTGGGTTGAAAAATATGATAATGAAAAATATAGAAAACCTAGTGCTCCTTATGTCTAGACAAACGTACAATGTGCACAATTCTTATAGTTGATGTCTCATACTCGCTTTCCCATTAGATATGTAAGTAGCAACATTAGAAGCCAAACTGACATTCACATCTTAAGAGGCCTCAAGACCCATGACTGGTATGTCATAATCAAGAATATTTTACCTATTGTGGTAAATTTATCAAGTTTGGAAAAGGGGCCAAGATTGGAAATTATAAGGTTGGGCCTAATATTAAAGAGAATGAGTTTACATGTATTAGATCCTTCAAACTTTGATAGTTTGAGGGAGGAGGTTGTTGAAGTCCTTTGTCTATTGGAATGAGAATTTCCACTAGCAATCTTTAACATTTCTATGCATCTTTTGGTACATCTAGAATATGAACTAGAGCATTGTGGCCCAGTAAGAATGAGAAGGATGTATCCTATAGAATGATATATGAAGGTTTTCAAAAAAATTGTCCATATTAGGGAAAAACCAGAAGGCAGTATGTCTGAGGCATATTCAATGCAAGAGGCCATGGGATTTTGCATAGAATATATGAAGTATTTAAAAAATTTCAATCGATGTGTATGGGATGATGACAAAGATGAGAGAGTTGTAGGTGAAGTATTAGAAGGAAATGGATGTCGCTTCAAGCTATCATGTCAAGAAAGAAGTGCAATACATGCCTTTATTCTTCAAAACACATCTTCGTTTGATAAGTGGCATGGGTAAAAAAAAATTACACAATAATTTATTTACTCAATTGCATTTACACATTTATACTATTAATATTACTATTTGTACATCATTATTCTATGTAGAAAATATGAAGAAGAGAATCAAACTTGGATGCAACATCAACCTCAAAGGTGCAGACGTCATGATTTGATTGGAGATGTTTCTTTTACAAAATTTGAAGAATGGATTAGTAATGCAATCAGTGATGCAAAAGAAGAAGGTCAAGATATAACAACAAAGGAAAGTGAGCTTTCACGTCCTCCACATTTATGGGCTCTACGTTTTAGTGGAATGTGTGCCTATGGTAGTCATTTAAGAGTGGAAGAAAAAGACAAAGGAAAGACAAATTGTGATTGTGTTGTTAGTGCCGAATTTCTTCATGAAATTGAGAAGAAATTTTATGTTGGATTCATCCAAAAAATTATTCAAGTGGATTTTGGTGAAAATAGTCCTATATTATTAAAATGTAAGTGGATCCAACCATCCACAGTACAATTTGATGAGTATGGATTTGTATGTGCAAATACATGAAATTTTTTATTAAAGACAAATGAGTCGCATGTTTCCCCTCTTCAAATTAACCAATCATTTCTGATTGATGATGTAAGAATCCCAGGTTGGTCATATGTCATTCAAATAGAGTCTCGTTCTAGACGAAAATTCATGGAAGTTGTTGATGTAATGCCTGATGGGCAATATGTTAATTTACAAGAAATATTTGAAGAAGTGGATGAAGACAATGAGGGACTATTTGAAGAAGATATTTTTATTACCAATGAAAAAAATGGTAGAGATAATGTATTGCATGTCATAAATGAGGATGAGGAAGAAAATCAAGTAGATGCAAACATGAGTGATCAGGATTCTGATCTTGCTGTAAATGCAGATGATTATTGATGAGCCCCATTTTATAACCTTTTATGTAAGACTTTTATGTTGTTTTAAGACCGTTTTATGTTTTAAGGACACAGGCCATCAGACTAATACATGTTTCAAAGCTTTAATGTTGAACAAAGTTTCTATATGAATGTAATATGAATATGTTTTCATATAAAAATGAGGATGCAATATGACTATGTTTTCATATATGAATGCAATATGAATATGTATACCATCATTGCTTTACTTTGACAATGATCTTTTCTTGACAACTCCTCTAGACTATTTACTTCTTTTATATATGTTATTTATCACTATCATTGTTCTAGCATCCTTTATAAAAGCCATCATTGAAGCATTGTTAAACATTGTTTCTATCTTTTCTTTTAATCTTTTTTACTAAAATAGCATTTTCTTCCCTACATATGGCATTATCTTTAGCCCTATTTTGTAATATTATTGTATACCATTTCCTTGTGAACTGCTTTGACATTGACTACTCATTGCCATGCAAATATTTATCATTGTTGTCTTCATTTCTCGGATCTTTCAACCATTGTGGCACTCATTTCCTCACTAATATGGTCTTTTGTTCTCTATTCCTTCACTATTTATAGTAGCAGTATATAATCCTTGATGATTGATCACTATTATTTGTCAATGCTCAAGGCATCAATACATTGATTCCCCATTGCAATAGAAGCATTTCCTCATTATATCCCCACTATTTTGGCATTACATGCTGCTCACATCCTTTTTTGTCTTCACATTCTTTTTAATGGTGATATCACTGTTATCAACATTTGTGCTTCTGACTTTATGCACTAGAAGTCACTTTCTCATATGTATCTTTATATACTGTAAGTTCATTGCTTTTTTTTGCTTTGATCAAGTGTTCTTCAATGTTTTGCATATATCTTGAAGTTCACTATTGTTTGACCACTTATTCCTCAAATCATGGCGTTCCTTTCTTGTAACTCATTGTCCACTCCAATATATCTATTCTTTTTCATGAAATCTACCCCTTCATGAGTGTATCTGGATGTTATGAACAAATTATTACATAATAGAACAACAAAAGTAAGAATCACCAAATACCATGATAGAAATTTCTTAGTGATGATGCTATCACCTAAGCAAAGCATTGGTTTAGTTGTACAAAATGGTTTCCATGCTACAAGTTCATGTCTAGTTAAAATTTGTTAATATAGATTTTTTCATTGAACCATGAATGAAAACATTATTGCTAAAGATTTGATGGATTGATTCAAATACATTGCTAAGTTTTTTATGCAACTAAAATTTTTGTTGAGCACCATTATTTAATATCCATTGAATGAAATACCCACAACATCTAATGAATTTTGTTGTTTTTAGTGTTTTAGACTTCGTACATGTTTTAATGACTGTTCATTAAAATTGAGACCTCATAAACTTGTATTTATGCAATTTTTGTTACGGTTAATTATCTTTGTATCAACTTGATAATTTATACATTATTGTCTTTTTCAACATCAAGAAATAAATAATTCAAGGAAAAAATTAGATGATAGTGATCACAATGTTGAAATTACAATCACAGATTATGAGCGCTTTTGTGAAGAATGTATGGCCAAGAATAATGAATATTTATCAAGTCTCAGTTTGCCAAACATGCAAGTTGCAAATCCACCAAGTAGTTAATTATTTGTTTAATACTATTTAATGAAATTTTATAGGAAAGAGATTTATGCATATAATACATGATATGACATTTTTTTTTATAGGCAAGAAAAATAGAGCAAAGAAAATGTAGAGAAAAAAGAAAGAAAGTAAAGATATAGTGCTGCCAGCTCATAGAAGCCAACACATTCATGATTCAATGAATGAAATTGGTGAAAAAAATAGTTGTGATGAAGTGAAATCTGTGGAGACCGCTACTAATATACCTACTCATGCCACACATGATGTGGCCATGGAGCATGAAGTTCTAGTTAATCAAAGTCATGAAGATATTTCACTTGCATCTAATGTGCCTGAGAGTGCACCTATTGCATCTACAACTTTTGAAGGACTTAGTGGATCAACCAAAAATATTTGTAGTGGTGAAACAAAATATGTGCCTACTTATGTTAAAAGACAAAGATTGAGTCAATATTTATATAGATCTATAGAGAGGAACACAAAAGAAAGAATATTAGAAGGGAAGAAGGCATTCTTGGTTGAGGTATCAAGAGATGGTGAACCCGTTGGGAAAAATGCTGCAAGGTGGGCCTTCGAGTTGGGCATACGATGTAGGGCCCATTTGGATATGTGAAAATCAAATTTTGCATAGCAAGATCCACGAAATGTGGAATATGTTATACAAAAAATGGAAAATTCCTTTGACACTGTTGGTGGAAAAAATTCTAGAAAATATTACAAGCACAAGATGAGACTTCTGATGAACAGTTTTAGATACAATCGTATAAAAACAATCATGGAGGGAAAGAGATGTTAGACTCCACTCTATCTCCCAAACAGTGGAAGGCATTGAAAGAAAGTATGCGTTCTGAAGAATATTTGACAAAGAATAACATAGGCAAGAGAGCAAGAGATAATGTGAGCATTGCATATACATTTGGCCAAAGCGGGTTGTAGGCCAAAATTGAAAAATGTGGAGTAAGTGTATGGATTTTTGGTTCAATTTACATTGTGTTATTTATTTCAATTTTTTATTGAACTGACTATATGTTGAAATTAACATTGTATTTTAGGTGTAAAACAATAATAGAGAAGCAAGTGTAGAAGATGTTGTCAATTATATGGGAGCACTAGATCGTACTAAATCTAATACTAGTATCAAGAGGAAATCTAGTTCATCAACAAACATTTCACAGCCATCTATTGAACACCCAGTAAGAGCCTCTCCAAATCATGTCAACTCAAATGAAGAGTACCGACATATAATGAGTTGCTTAAACTGTCTCACTGAGAAAGTTTTGTAGTTGGCTGCCTCTATTAAGCCTATAGTTTCTGCATGGAATGACCATAATTCCATGAGTTCAGATTAGGTAAGAGGCTATCCCTCAATATTTTGATTCTCAACTATATCATATTTATATTTTATTTTAAAGATGTCTATAAATTTCATAAATGTTTTCCAGAACATGCCTTTATAAAATTACTCTTGTGATATCCAAGCAAAGTATTACAATCATATATAGAACATTGAATCTATGTGTGAAGCCTTGAGTTTATCCTATTTTAAAGATGCAAAGAAACTAAAATATAATGTAAAACAAAAGGAACACATCAAAATATTAGCATAAGGAATTTTTAATATAAAGAATATAGATGAAATAATGCAATTGCTTATACCTTCTCCATGTTGATGAATCCCTTGGTTGGAACTTGATGTTTAAATCCTTGTGTGCTCCTTGGATGGCTATGAAAGATGAGCAATGTGTGATAGAATGCAATGCTAATGGCTAGAATGACTTAACTAAGTGAGAGGAAATTCTTGTGAATTAAGTGCTCAAAATGACAGCATGTGGGTGTAAAAAAGACTAAGTGTTGAAAATGCCTTAGAAGAGGGGTATTTATAGAGGAATTTGAATTCTCTAGAGAATTCAATAGTTGATATTAAGCCACCAAGGCCAAGATGAAGGCCTATGGTGATTTGAGGACTTAAAAGCCCTCACATCTTGACATGTGGAGGGTGAAGTGGCCTAGGATGTGATGATGTGTAAGTGAGGTGGAAGGAGGGTACATGATGTGGAGGAAAGACAAGTACTTTGTAAGTACCTTGATGTGACCTCTCAATGATCACATGGGGAAGGGGAAAGCTTTGGAAAAATAAAAGTGAATTTTAAATTCATAATGATTGGAAGAATCTAGTGGATAAGACAAGGTTCCTAAAAGGTGGGAACTTGCCACATGTGAGTGATGTGACAAGTCAAATGTTCTAGAAGACTTGCATGGGAAAGAGGAAAACTTTGGAAGGATAAATGTGAATTAAAAATTTACATGGGGAAGAGGGGTGATCCCACAATAGTGGTTTACAATTTTTGGCCAAATTGGACACTTAAATTATTATTTTTAACTAAATCTTCACATTTGGGCACCTATAGCCGCTAAACCACGAGAAATTTGAAAATGATGCAAACTAGAGTCTCGTCACATTTTGTTTGTAGATTATAAAAATATTTTTTTCAAAAATTTTGGAATCAGATTGCACTTATTTTTCCATCTCCCATGAAAATTGGTTTTTTTTTTTCAGAAAATAACATTTTTAAAAAGTGACTCAGACCATATAATGCATAACTTTTTTTCCATAAAGGGTAAAATTCTAATTCTTTCGAATTTAGATTTGTGACTCTAATGTATGGTGCTTCCACTTGGTTAGATATTTTTTTATTTAATATACTTTTTCTTTAATCAAGTTTCAAATGCAAACCAATTACAATTCAGACATAGCATGACTGTATAATGCATAACTTCTTTTGTATATATCGAAATTCAATTTTTTTTTTGTTTGATCAAGGACTTCAATATTTGGTGCACTCATATTTGCCAATTTTTTTTTTGATAATATGCTATTTTTCCACATGTGCAAAACAAATGCCTTCATTTTCGATGAAAATCCTATGCTTAATAAAATTATAAAAACAAATACATAATAAAACCAAAACATATTAAAATTATATTCATTGGATAGCTTGTTCTAAGGACTACTTGATTCTAGATGGTTTTGTGAAGATTCCTCCATTTTCATCCTCAACCAAAGCTCTGAAGTGCCAAAATTTAGTTTTTTTTTGTCTTAGGGAGGGGAATGAGAAATTAGGGGGGTTAGGGGTTTGTTCAAACTAGGGTTCATTTGAACCATAGTTCATTCAAACCCCCTCCAATATACCTTTTTTTTTTTGGGTGGGAACTGTGGGCCCAATAATAAATAGGTTTGCTCAAACCCTAGTTTGGTCAAACCTCTTTTTGGTTCGATCAAACATGTAGGTTCATTCAAACCCTTCAAATCAATTCTTTTACCATGGGGTCATTTTTTTCTCAGTTTTCCTTCCTCCATCAAATTGTAAACCACTATTGTGGTTTCACCGAGAGAGGAATCTTGGGTGAATAAAAAGGAATTAAAAATTCCTTGGGGGATGGGGAGAGTTGACCAAGGTATTGATTGGGCTTAACTAATAAATAATAAGAGGATAATTAGGGGTTAATTAGGATTAGAATGCAACTTGCAAAAGTTGAAGGATGTGACACATCTTAATCAAGGATTAGACACATGCATATCCCTAATGAAGAGATTAGGAGATGGATTAGGATTAGATAAAAATGACCTGTGAGAGATTAAATAAATTTATTAAATTTATTTAATTCATTTGAGGAAAGTGGTGATAAAGGGTAAGGTATTTGATTATTAACTAAATACCTTAGGGATTTTAGAAGAATTAAGGGTATTAATTAAATAATAGCAATATTACTTAATTAATGCAAATAAGAGGATGTTTAGATGGAAAGGGATAAATTTGGACAAATATAAGTGTCTAATTCTAGGTGTATACATTTTCCCCTCTTTGAGATGGTGCTACAAAGTAGTATCATTTCAAAGAAGATTAAAAGACAACACCAAGAAGAAGATGGTTAGATTGAAAAAGATGCCCCAGTCATTCAAAGGATTGACTAGGAAGGAAAAATGATGGGGGTGAAGATGAAGAGTAGGATTTGAGGTTTCCCCCTTGAGAGGACATGTGGGTTCAAGAGAACATGGGTGTGCTCTCTAAGTGGATGAAACGATGCAAAATTATATGAGGAAGATGATGTGAAGTGATGGGTAAGAGAGGTGACAAGAAATAGGAGATGGATGAAGCACAAATGGATTTAAGGACAAATGGTGATGTTGCCCTAGTCAAGGTACAAGTCAAAAGGGGTTGATGATGGATGGAGTGTTGTCAATGAGGGAATGAGGGATCTTGAAACAACATGAGGATAGGGAAAGATACATCCCACCGAGTGGCATTGATGAGGGAAGGATACATCCCAATGATAATGATGAAAGTGTTGTTGATGAGGAAAGGATACATCCTAAAACAACATCGAAGGGATAGGAATGATATAGATGGATGATGATGGTGGTGGGATCAAGGCTTGTAACAAGACTAGGGACAAGATCGAGGATTTTATTAGATGATTTGTGCTAGATTGAATGGATGAGGATGGGTTGGAGATGTGAGATAGATGAAAGAATGAAAATGATGGAGGGTAAGATGCTTAGAATAACCAATGTATATTATTATAAGAGGATTAAAGAGATGATGAGAAGAAATTGGATAGATAGGGGAGGGAGATTGATGAAGGGTGAATGGATGGGGGGAAATTGTTGATAGATGAGAGGATGGAATGGGAGATGAAATGAAATGCTAATGCAATTTTCCATCATTAATAGCATTGATCTTTTCTATAGAATAAGACACGATACACCAAGGTATGAGGGACCAAGGAAAATTAGTGTCTAATGCATAAAATTAGTGGATCTTGATTGTTAAGAACTAGCTAGATAAGGGCATAGATTGATGACACGACATAAGGGAGACAAGACACGAGATAGAAGATTGACACATACAAGCAACCTAGGGGCTCGAGGGCCGATCAAAGACTAGCCTTGCCTACATGAAAGTGCAAAGCCCTCGTAGTTCGATAAATGGGTGATGATGGACCATGGATAAAATTGGAAAGAGGATGATAGAGACCTTAATGGATGACCAAGACAAAATAGAAAAAATTAGAAAGACCAATGCTAGATGATAAAGGAGCCCTAGGAGCAAATCAAATGATCGACCTTGGCTACGTGAAAGTGTAGGGGAAACATAGTTCGACAAACGACTAATGAAAAATGATGGATAAAGGATGATGAGATGATAGGATAAGTGGATAAAGAGATGGGACCGATATGACAAGATAGGATGATGACAATTACAAAGCTTAGGTATGGGATAGTTATCTAAATCACTAAAATAACTTGGGAGGATGATATGATAGATAGATGAGTGATGAAAAGTGACAGGGGATTGACAAGATGTGTAAGAGAAGCAAGAGTGATGAAGATTAGATAGATGGAATTGGACTGCATTGGGAGAAGCCTATAGCTAGATACCAATGACAAGGGATTATGAGATGAGCTAAAGAGAGAGACAAATGAATAGGGAGATAGGGATTGGGGATGAAAGGGATGGGGAATAGAGATAGGGATGGATAGGAAGATAAGGAGGTGGAGCAATGCTAGGATGGATAGATAAGGATAAGGAGGTTAAAAGGATTGTTTGGATGGAGGAATAGGAGGGTAAGGATGGGGATATGAAAGGGATTGTTTGGATGGATGGATAGGAAGATAAGGATGGGAAGATGAAAAGTTAGATAGGACTAATGAATGATGTCTCCAAGGAATTATGTCACAAAGGAAGTAGATGCCCCCACTTTAGATATGTCATGTGTGATAAGGAAAAATGGGTGAAAGGCGAGTGGATGGGAAGATAAAGGAGATAGCTAGAGGAGGATAAGATGGGTGGATGAGGGAGTTTGATGAATGAAGGTAGGATGCCTGGATAAGGAAGGGATATTGATGGTAGCATGGCAGATAGACAAAGAAGGTAGATGGATGTGGATAAGGAATAATAGTGTATGGATGAGGAGAAGGTATGCCAAGTGGTGTCCAAAGCATGTGTCTATGTTTTCCCCTAGCTATATCAAGATCACAAGGAGGATGGAGAGAGTGAGATAAATGGATATGACAAGTAGGATGTGTAAGATAAGTGTGATGGAGGAGGTGGGTGAAGGGAATGCAATTTCCCCCAAGTGCAAAAGTAAACTGGATAGGGGATTTATGCATGATGCCTGTTTTCAGGGTTTTCATCATGGTACTTATCCAAGGCACTTTTTTTCCAAGTTTTTGCCATTGGACGAAGGATTTATTTTTACTATTTTATTTTATTTTATTGACCATTTTTTTCTTTTTCTGATTTTTTTGTATTTTTTTATATTTTTGGATAGAATGCAGGTGCAGATGGATAAGTATAGGGAGGTGGATAAGCAGATGCAGAAGACATGTGATAAGGATATGGATGAAGGACTCAAGCATCAAATTCCATATGAAGTATTAAGAGCCTATGTTTGAAGCAACTATTGGATATTGGTAAAACCTTAGTTATGACAATGGAGGAATTATGCAAGGGAAGGTATTAAAGGGATTTGATGGGAGAGGTATGTGGAATAATGGATGGGATGTTGGAAAGTGTATGGATGGAATGATGGAGTAAACGTATGATGGGGAGGCATGTTTAGGACCAACATTGGGACATATGGTAGGGGGTGTGAAAGGATAGGAGGATTAATGGTTGGATGATGTGGGGCTAATGGAGGGTGTAATGGAGGATGTGGAGATAATAAAGGAGTTGTGATAGAAAATTTTGGTACATAAGGACCCAAAATGGATTTAGGAGGATTTGCATGACTAGCTTTTGGAGTAGAAACTTTAGATGTTGTTATGGAGGCTTCATTTGAAGGCATTGCATTTGTTTCCTTTGGGATCCACATGGTTTTGATTTTTGCTTTGGTGGGCCTTTTGTGGCCTATAGATTTGATTTGGATTTTGGATTTGATTTTTCCTTTCTTCAACATGTCTTTTAGAGGGGACATGAGGAGCTTTTGATTCATGTGGATGTTTAGATTTATGAATTTGTACTTTGTCATCCAAAGTTCTTTTAGTAGCAATGGGATGGGTGTGAGTGGATGGATGATGTGGAGGGAATATGAATGGAGGTTTGACAGAGGTAGGATTTTGAGGATGATATGTGGATGGATGACATACATGTGCATGCCTTTATTGATCCTAATTAGGGAACATGAGAGTGAGATAGTTATGATGGGTGAAATGGATAGGTGATGAATGGATAATACGACAAGATGGAGAAGGTGATTTCAGGATGTAAGGGCCCAAAATGGACTTAGGACCCAGAGTATATGTGATGGGGGACAGGGGAACATAAGGACCCAAAATGGATAGAGTCGATGAAGGAGGAATATGGATTGTTGTTTTGAAGTGATATGATGGAGGAGGGGGGATGGCAACAAATGATCTAGTGGAGTTATGGGAAGAGCCTTTTATCTTTTTAGAAGAGGATTGGGGAAGATGTGTGGAGGTTGTACCAACATTCTTGGATTGTGAGTTGTGAGTAGTACATCCAAGACCTTGCGTATACAAATGTTCATTATCTTGGATGGGATCTATAATACCTTTCTCATGAAGGCCTAAAATTTTTTGTTGATAGTTCATTCTCTTGAGCATTCAATCTAGGACAAGATTTTTGTTATTCTGGAAGAATGATGTGAGTCCATTATTAGGTGGGGGAGGATGGGTGGCGTAGATGCTCTATTTTCTTTTGCAAGGAGACCACTATGGATGAATGTGAGAGGGCTAAGGGGATATAAACACGGTGTTGGGATGGGAGAGCTAGGTGACAATGGAGGATCATGAGATGGAGATGATGGGGTAGCAATATCCTGATCAAGTGGAGTAAGTAGTGAGGGATCAAGAGAGGAATTAGGTGATATGATAGGATCAGGATTTGTGGAAGTAGGTAATAAGAACTCATGTGATGGAGTGATTGGATCTAGAGTGTCAAGGGGATCATGGGTCAAAATAGATGAAGGACTATGAGCTTGAGATGGACTGGATGGGATTGCAAGATCTTGATGTGGAGGAGGGGATATGGTGGTGTGCTTTAGATCAAACTCTTGGCATGACTCATCTTGTGTGGGTAGCACAATAACAGAGAGTTGGAGGGACTCTTCAAGTGGGGGAGATGAAAGTATGGAGGATTCATGAGGTTCATGGGAATGGGTTTCGGTGCTACTAGGAGTGGATTAAATTTTGGTGTCTTCGATGGGTTCAATGGATTCAATAGGTGTGATGGTTTCAACGGTTTGAGTAGTGCTAGGGGTTGTAACAATAATGATAGGTGTGGTATGGAGAGGGGTCTCATCACTAGTGACCATGGATGATGGATTGGGATGGCATGGTTCCATGATCACAAGAGGTGGAGTTGGGGATGTCTTCTTTGTTATGAGTCCTTGGAGAACTTCTGGAGTGAGAAACTTGCATACTTTAGGTTGAGATAGCATGATAAGAGTAGATGAGGGATTAGGGATTGGTGGGCTAGGGTTAGATGGAGGAATGGGATTGGATGTAGGACTTGGAGTAGATGGAGGAATAGGATTGAGTTAAGGTAATGATATTGGAATGGGGAATTAGGATAGGGGGACATGGACTATCAATTAGGACAAGAGGATACTGGTCATGTAGTGGGACAAGAGGATGTGAGCGGTGGATAAGGATGAGGAGATGTGGATGTAGCATTAAAGTAAAAGGGTGTGGATGTAGGATTAGTATGGGAATATTGGGAAAGAAATAATGGGATAGCTCAAAGGAGTAATTGGATTTTGGAAAGTGGGTGGAGAAAGCTTACTAGCGATGACAGTGTCAAGGGGATCTATGTCTTATATCTCTTGATCGACAAGACTTTCATTATCATCATCAACATAATTAGGGTTTCCATTGACTACTATTGATGGAGGATAATGATTCATGACGATGAAAGGATAAATAAAAATGGATCAAATGTTTTGGATGGAAATGGACTAAAGCTCAAATCGGGATTTAGGTCAAGCTCAGATCAGGATTGGATTAAAGCTTAGATTAGGATGATTAGATGATGAGATGGGATTGATTTTGATTATCAAAGGATGAATACAACACCAAATTTGCTTCAAGATGGAAACATATTGATAGGGTCAAAGGTGATTGGATAGGGATGTGATTAGATTGGATTGGATAAGATTGATTGATGATTGATAAGATTGAATGATGGATCAGATAGGATGATGAAATGGATTGGAAAACCCTATTCAGAGATTACCCTAGGTGACTTAGGATATTGATTGATAAGATTAAAGGATAAATAGATGATTGTGCCACCGAATTTTCCTTGAGATTGAAAGTGAATTGATTGGGACAACAAGGATGATTAACTTAGGATAGATGGCAATCCTAAGTGTATGTTGATGATGATGATCAAATTCAAACACCTAGGTCAGTTTGGATAATAAATTCACAACCTAGGGATGCTTTTGGATGATGTGGATTGTGAATGAGATCCCTAAATGGGAAAATGAGTTCCCTAAATGGTGAAACAGGTGCCCTGAATGACAAAATGGGTTCCCCAAATGGAAAAAGGGGTTCCCCAAATGATGAAATGGGTTCCCCAAATGAAAAAATGGGTTCCCTAAGCAATGAAACGGGTTCCCCAAACAGAAAAAATGGGCTCTCTAAATGGAAAAATGAGTTCCCCAAATAACAAAATGGGTTCCCCAAACGATGAAATGAGTTCCCCAAATGGAAAAATTGGTTCCCTGAATAGGAAAAATAGGTTCCCTGAATGATGAAATGAACCCTCTAAATGGATGAATGGACTTATGGAATGGGGGAACATACTCTAAATCAATGGTGCAGATGATTGGATTAGGAAGAATCGATGAACGGATACTCAGAAGAGGCGATTGATTCTTGAAATGAGGGAATGGATCCTCAGAAGGGATGAAGGACTCTCGAAATGGGGGAATTGCATTCTCGGAACATAGAGGTGAACGTTTACTTAGATGAGTAAATAGATGATTAGAATGGGTGAATGACTCTCAAAACAAGGATACAAGTACTTGAAATGAGTGAACAAGTGCTCAGAACAGATGAGCAATTTTCAAAACGAGAAGATGAGTACTCTGAACAAGTGAATGAGTGCTTAGAACAAGTGAATGACTCTCAGAACATAGAGATGAAGGCTCAAAATGGGTGAACATTTACTTAGAATGAAGGAATGTTTACTCGGAATGAGTGAACGGATGTTCAAAACAGATGAACAACTCTCGAAATAGAGAGACGAGTACTCAGAACAAGTGAATGAGTGGTTGAAACAAAGGAATGTTTACTTAGAATGAGTGAATGAATGCTCGAAGTAGATGAATGACTCTCAGAACGAGGGAATGTTTGCTCAAAATGAGTGAATGAATGCTTGGAACAGATGAATGGCACTCAGAACGAGGGGATGGAAGCTAAGAATGGGTGAACAATCACTTGGAACAAGTGAGAGGTGATTGGAAAGGATGAACAACTACTCAAGACAAGTAAATGACTGGTAAGAATGGATGAACGACTCTCAGAACGAGTAAATGACTAATAAGAATGGATGAACAACTCTCAAAATGAGGGGATGGAAGCTTGAAATGGATAAATGGACTTGAATGAATGGAAGACAAGATTGGCTATGCAAGAAGAAAATTCACCAAAATTAATGGGGGACTCACTCAAAAAGGTGGTAATAGGTGAAAATTACTGAGAATGACTGAAAGTATTGACTGAACGAAAGACAAGATTGGCTATACAATAAGAAAATTCACCCAAATTGATTGGGGATTCACTTTGAAAAAGGGTGGTAATAGGAAAAAACAACTAAGAACAGATAAAAACAACAGAGAATGACTAACAAAATGACCAAAATAGCAAGCAAAAATTCCCATTTTAGGGTCCTATCTAAGGGAAAGTCCACCCCAGAGAGAAAGTTCACCCTAGAGGGAAAGTTTTCCCCAGAGGGCAGGTTCACCCCAAAGGGCAAGTTTGCCCCAGGACAAGGCAAGTTTGACCTAGGATAGGGCAAGTTTTCCCCTCTAGAGAAAACTTGTGAAAAATTATAGTTTCTAAGTTCCAGATGGGTGAGAGGAGAATGACTCTCAAAATAGGTGAAAAAAGCTTGAAATGGATGAACGATGGTTCAAAATGGGTGAACCAAGCTTGGAATGAGGATAGCGACAACCCAGAGTGGAAGAACGACTATTAGAACTAGTGAATGGAGGCTTAGAACGGATGAAAGGATACTTGGAATGGTTAAACAGAGGTTCAAAATGACTAAATGAAGGTTCAAAATGACTAAATGGAGGCTTGGAATGGTCAAATAGGGTGAAATTGAGTGTTTAGGGGGCAAGTTTGCCCCTCTGTAGGGAAAATTTGCTCCTTTGCAGTAATTTGCGAGGGTGTATTTTCCCCACTGTAGTAAATAGGATGGTGTGGCCACCCCTCTATAATAAACAGGAGGGCGTATCTACCCCTCTCTGGTACACAGGAGTTGGTTTAGATGGAAATGACTATGGCAAGGACTTAAAATGATAATGATAAGGCTAACTTGTCAAAAAGTTTATTGGTTTCTCATAAGAAGACACTTTCAAATGAGCACAATCCTATGATTAGCATCAAGGGTATGGCCAATAAAGGTCTTAATCTAGGATGCACAAGGTGTCTAGGGAGTCCTTGATATACTCTTGGTACGTGAGGCACAACCGTGAACACTAGCTCGTCACAAGCATGAGTCGGGAACCCCAACGAGATACTAAAAGGCTCAAACCAACTCTTCATGTCTATCTAGGTATCATGCTAGCTTCGATGCTCCTCCAGGCATGATGTGACTAGATTGAGGTACAACTTTCACTCTCCCATCTTTGTATGCACCACTGGTACACATGGTTTGAATCGTCCCTTCGGGTGATGAAATCCCCAAGTAGGTCCCAATAAAAAGAAGGCACTAATCATTTCCAACTACTTACCAGGCTCATACAAAGTGCAAGGGGAAAGTGAAAACAAACTAATGATCCCTTGGGTGACACAAAACAGATACAACAAGCAATAAGTATTACTTCCCCTAATTAAACTATGTTCCTAGATTAATGAAAACAACAAGGACAACTATGAATGTAAACAAATCTACTGACAAGAATTAGAGACTAAGGGTTCGATATGTATTCTCAGATTCCAGAATTCTACCAAGATCCTAAGACACAGTTTTTGATTTCCAGATTTGTTGACTTAATGTGTTGAATGCAGAACATTATCTAATTTCTATATCTGCATATCAAGGAATGGATTCGCCATAAGTATGAGAGAAAACCCTGTCTCTAAGAGACACGTCTCATGAGCGGACGTGTCTCCACAAGTGGAGACACATCCACTCATGGGATGTGTTCTTTAGAATGTGGGTTTAATATAAACACACAATTAATGAACCGATAGTATAACACTTATATACTATAAGGCGAATAAGAATATAAGTTTCGATTTAGAATATAACATTAAATATAATTTGAATTTTATACTCATAAATTCGTATGATATGATTTCCAAAAAAATAAAGATAAATTCGTATCAGGTATGAATGATGATGGTGCTTGCAGCAATTGTCCTCCATATCTGATGACGCTATCATTTATTAACACTTCCTCTTAGCTAGGGAAGATATTTCAAATCAAATAACTAGAGATATCACCTTAACACGTGATATCTAAGACATGGTATGATTTCTCAATATTGTCAAGTCACATGACATTCTTCATATCACATCTTTATTATGGTATGTGCACTGACATCAAGTCAGATGATGTCTACCATAATTCATGGCATATCCATGGATAAATATCCACCATGATTATCTCTTAAGGATCATAATGATCTACAAATGATATCAAGTCCCATGATATCAATAAGAGATACTATCATGACATGTCCATTAATATCAAGTCACATGATATCTATCATGATAGTTTAATCATTGTAGAGTCATCAATTTACAATGTCAAATACAAGTGTTCATTATTAGAAAGATCGTCACCTTTCAATAATGCACACAGGGGAGTAGGTCCATCAAGTCATGGAGTCACACACATGACAAAAGAGTTTACACATTAAACATCTTTATATATATCAGTACAATTTATAAACAATTTGTATTTCAAGCATAAATAACAAATTACATTTCAACCATACCAAGTTTCTTCCTGAAGTGCTCCACCTTGATTCGAGAGAGAGGCTTGGTGAGAATGTCTGCAGTTTGATCATTTGTACTGATATACTCCAATTGAATTACTTTCTTTTCCACCATATCTCTTACATGATGATAGGGGATCTCAATGTGCTTCGATCTATCATGAAAGACATGATTTACAGAGAGTTTGATGCAACTCTAATTATCACAATGAATAATTGTAGGATTCAACGGCTCACCAAAGAGTCCCACAAGCAATTTACGAAGCCAAACTGCTTCTCTTGCTCCCATTGAGGCTGCAATGTATTTAGCTTCTATTGAGCTCTGTGCAACTGAAGATTGTTTTCTGCAGATCTAGGAGATCCTAGCTGATCCTAAACTGAAGCAACATCCTGATGTGCTTTTTCGATTGGTTACACTTCCAACCCAATCTAAATTAGATTACCCATGAAGATCTAGTTGATCATTCTTGTAAAGAAGACCATATCCATATCCGTCATTGCATCTTTCCATGCTTGATGTCTGGAGGCTTTTGAAACACTAACAGGTTCAGAGTTTATAATGTCGTTCATAAGAGAAACATAGCTAGAGAAGCGTTTGGGTCTTTTGCTCTCCCTGAACATTCCTTTGGGTGCTACATGATTCTCTGCTTCTTTGATCATCTTCTTGGCCCAAAGTGGTCTCTTTTTGCTGTTGACATCTGTATTCTCATTTGAAGTAGGAAGAAGTTCATGTGATATTTCCTCAGGATGCTCCCTCTAAATCTCAGGAGCAAGTTCCATTTCAGGTACTCTAGGGGAATAGGTTTCAGTCTCACGAGAACTTCTTTCCCTCTTGAATGCAATGTCTTCTTCAAAGATAACATCCCTGCTCAATTCAATTTGTTTCTACCCGGGTATGTATATCTTGTAGGCTTTGGAGGTTTCAGTATATCCCATAAATATCCCTTTCTTTTTGGAAGGTTCAAGTTTGAATCTCTTCTCCTTAGGCACATGAATATAGATGACACAACCAAAAATCCTAAAGTGACTAATGTCAGGTTTTATGCTAGTGAAGGCTTCTTTAGGAGTTTTGTTGTCAAGATGAGAATGAGGACATCTATTTTGGATGTAGACAACAGTCCTAGAGGCTTCAGCCCAAAAAGAGGTTTCAATGTTTTGGTCAAGCAACATTGCTTCGGCAGCTTCTACAATGGTTCTATTTTTCCTTTCAACAACCCCATTTTGTTGAGGGTTGTAAGCCACTATGAACTCCCTCTTAATCCCAACACTCATACATAATTCCTTAAAAATTTCAGAGGTGTATTCTTTCCCATTGTCTATCCTTAAGGTTTTTATTTTCTTTCCGGAGAAGTTTTCAGAGAGGGCTTTAAATTCTTTGAACCTTTTAAGGATTTCTATTGACTCTTTACATTTAAGGAAATAGATCTAGGTTTTCCTAGAGAAGTCATCTACAAATATGGCATAGTAGATAAATCCTACTTTAGAGGGTATAGACATGGGTCGACATAAGTCTGAGTGAACCAATTCTAACACATTTAGGGTTTTGCTCAAACTATTTGGAAAGGACCCCTTTGTATTATTTCCTAAGGCACAACCTTTGCAAGTTCCTTCATGAGATGGTTTTAACTTAGGTAAGCCTGTTATAAGTTTTTCTACAGAAGGTAGGGCATGAAAGTGAAGGTGTCCTAATCTTCTATGCCAAATCTCATTTCAATCAAAGGTGTCAAGTGTAAGGGCTTGATTGATTTCAGTGCAAAGTTTGTAAAGGTACCCTTGTCTCACACCTATGATTTGGGCTTTCTTGATTGTTGAGTTCTTAGGCCATGAAAGAACTTTCCCATCCATAAAGGTAACTCTATAACCATTGTCTTCAAGGGCAGAGATGGATATAAGATTCCTTTTTATTCTAGGTACAAATAAGACCCCAGTGAGTTGAAGAGAGACCAAATTTCAATGAGATGGAGCAAGTTCCAACCCCTTTTACTTGATGTGTAGAGTCATCCCCAATTGTGACATCTTCATTAGATTCTTCAGTCATAATGTCTAAGTGTTCTCTAAACCCAGTGATGTGCCTTGAAGAACCACTATCAATCACCCAGTTGTTGATATTGTTAGATACTTGACTAGATAAGGCTAAATAGAACACAAAGTTTTCAAATTCATGATCTGAATTTGACTTTCTTACTTTGGCAAATGATGCTTGTGTCTTAGATCTGTTAGGACACTTCATTGCATAGTGGCCATATTGATCACATCTAAAGCATTGTATTTGCGAGATGTCTTTCTTTTTAGAGGATCCCTTTCCATTGGAATTTCTCTTTCTTTTAAAAGATCCTTTCTTGTAGGAGTTTTTCTTATTTTTTTTATTAGACGATGTGTTGAGTACATGAATATCTTCATCTACATTTTTCTGTTTGTTTTCTTTTGAGGAGAGCCTTGTTTCTTCTTGGAGGTAGTCAGTTCTTAGCCTGTCAAACTTAGGGAGTTTGGATCTTGCACTTATTCCTTGAACAAATGACTTCCATGAGTTTGGTAGGCCTCCTAGTGCAATTAGAGTTAATTCTTTGCTATCAAGCTGATATCCAATTGTGGATAATTGATCTCTCAGTTCAATAATCCTCATGAAGTATGCATTAATGGACTCTCCTTTGTTTATTTGAGCATTGTTGATTTGCCTTTTTAAAGCAAGAGTCCTGTAGGTGTTGTTGATCTCATAAGTTTTCTCAAGAGATTTGAACATATGGTATACAGTTTCATGTTTTGCTAGGATGGGCACTATATGATCCCTAACTACATCTACAAGGATTTTCATGGCCTTTTCATTGTTTTCCACCCATTGAGTTTTCTCAGGTTTAGACTTAGGTTCCTCCAAATTTTCTCTCACTAGTGAGTCTAACTTATGTTCCTTAAGGATCATCATGATTCTAAATTTGCATGATGTGAAATTTTCTACTCCTGCAAGGTGATCTTCAAATCTGATCACACTTGACATTATGAAGAATGTGAGTAAATTTGATTTTTAGAAAATATGAATTTTTCTAGAGCAAATTGATATTAGATTTGTTTGGGATTCGCACAACAAGGCTCTGATACCATGTGAATGTAAACAAATATACTGACAAGAATTAGAGACTAAGGGTTCGATATGTATTCTCAAATTCCAAAATTCTACCAAGATCCTAAGACGCAGTTTTTGATTTCCAGATTTGTTGATTTAATGTGCTGAATGCAGAACATTATCTGATTTCTATATCTACATATCAAGGAATGGATTCGCCATAAGTATGAGAGAAAACCCTATCTCTAAGAGACACGTCTCATGGGATGTGTTCTTTAGAATGCAAGTTTAATATAAACACACAATTAATGAACTGATAGTATAACACATATATACTATAAGGTGAATAAGAATATAAGTTTCAATTTAGAATATAACATTAAATATAATTTGAATTTTATACTCATAAATTCATATGATATGATTTATATAAAATAAAGATAAATTTGTATTAGGTATGAATGACGATGGTGCTTGCAGCAATCGTCCTCCATATCTGATCGACGCTATCATTTATTAACAACAACCTTTTAAAATCTGAACAAATGGATGAACCTACAAGAAAATGTTAGTTGTTTTATCCTCTGTTCTTCATCAATTGCACAAGAATATGCTACAAAATGCTAGCAAAAAATTAAATATCCTTGCAACAAATAATTTTAGGTGGTTAGAATCTAAAAACGGTAAAAAATTGGAGCAAAAAAAAAGCTAAAATGGTCATTTTACCTCTCAAAATGTGTTGTTTTGGGGCATATCCACCCCACTGCAATAAACATGAGGGAAAATTTTAGAAAAAATACAAATATCCTTGCAAAAAACAATGTTAGGGGGTTAGAATCTAAAAATGGAGAAAAACTAGAGCAAAAATGAAGCTAAAACGATCGTTTTACCTCTCAAAATGTGTTGTTTTGGGGTGAATCCACCCCACTATAGTAAATAGGATGGAAAATGTTAGAAAAAACACAAATATCCTTGCAACAAACAATGTTAGGGGGTTAGAATCTAAAAACAACAAAAAAATGGAGCAAAAATGAAGCTAAAACAATCATTTTACCTCTCAAAATGTGTTGTTTTGGGGCGTATCAACCCCATTGCAATAAAAAGGAAGGAAAATCCACCCCACTGTAGTAAAAAGGAGGGAAAATGTTAGAAAAAACACAAATATCCTTACAACAAACAATGTTAGGAGGTTAGAATCCAAAAATGACAAAAAATTGGAGCAAAAAATGAAGCTAAAACGATTGTTTTACCTCTCAAAATGTGTTGTTTTAGGGTGTATCTTCCCCACTGTAGTAAATAGGAGGGAAAATCTGCCCCTTTGCAACAACTTGTCAGAAAAGAGAGTAAGGAAAAGGGAAAATATGCCCCTCTACAACAACCTATCAGAAAAAAAAGTCAAGACAAGGGAAAATCCACCCCTCTATAGTCAAATGACAAAAAATGTATTCAAACTAGGATGTAGTCACCCTTTTGTAGTAAATTGTTAGAAAAAAAAATTCAAACTGGGGCGTAGTCGCCCTTCTACAGTCAAATGTTAGAAACAGTATTCAAACTAGGGCATAGTCACCCTTCTGCAATAAAATGTTAGAAAATAGAATTCAAACTTGGGCGTAGTCACCCTCCTATAGTCAAATGTTAGAAATAGTATTCAAATTGGGGCATAGTCACCCTTCTACAGTAAACTTTTAGAAAATAGAATTCAAACTAGGGTGTACTCTCCCTTATATAATCAAATGTTAGAAATAGTATTTAAATTGGGACATAGTCGCCCTTCTGCAGCAAATTGTTAGAAAACATAATTCAAACTGGGGCATAGTCACCCTTCTGTAGTAAACTAGGGGGCATATTCACACTTCTATAGTGAATAAGAGGGCATATTCACACTTTTGTAGTGAAAAAGAGGGCATATTCACACTTATGCAGTGAACAGGAGGGAACATTTGCACTTCTATAGTGAACAAGAAGGCGTATTCACACTTTTTGCAGTGAACAAGAGGGCGTATTCACACTCCTACAGTGAATACGAGGGTGTATTCGCCCCTCTACAACCTGTACCTACAAACAATCTTAACAACAAATGTGAAGTAAAGGAACCCATTTGTGGGTCCCATTGGGCATGCCAGAAATGTGAAGCCTTGACTTTATCCTATTTTAAAGATGCAAAGAAACTAAAATGTAATGGAAAACACAAGGAACACCTTAAAAGATTAGCCTAAGGAATTGTTAACACAAAGAAAATAGATGAAATAATTCAATTGCTTATACCTTCTCCATGTTGATGAATCCCTTGGTTGGCACTTGATGTTTAAAATCCTTGTGTGCTCCTTAGATGGCTATGCAAGATGAGCAATGTGTGATAGAATGCAATGCTAATGGCTAGAATGACTTAACTAAGTGAGACCAAATGCTTGTGAATTAAGTGCTCAAAATGACATGTGGGTGTAAAAAAGACTAAGTGTTGAAAATTTCTTAGAAGAGGGGTATTTATAGAGGAATCTAGATTATCTAGAGAATTCAATGGTTGAGATTAAGCCACCAAGGCCAAGATGAAGGACTATGGTGAGTTGAGGACTCACAAGCCCTCACATTTTGACATGTGGAGGGTGAAGTGGCCTAGGATGTGATGATGTGTAAGTGAGGTGGAAGAAGGATGCATGATGTGGAGGAAGGACAAGTATTTTGTAAGTACCTTGATGTGACCTCTCAATGATCAGATGGGGAAGGGGAAAGCTTTGGGAGAATAAAAGTGAATTTTAAATTCATAATGATTGGAAGAATCTAGTGGATAAGACAAGGTTCCCAAAAGGTGGGAACTTGCCACATGTGAGTGATTTGACAAGTCAAATGTTCTAGAAGACTTATATGGGAAAGAGGAAAACCTTAGAAGGATAAATGTGAATTAAAAATTCATGTGGGGAAGAGAGGAATCATGGGTGAATAAAAAAGAAATAAAAATTCCTTGGGGGATGGGTAGAGTTGACCAAGGTATTGATTAGGCTTAACTAATCAGTAATCAGAGGATAATTAGGGTTAATGAGGATTAGAAGGCAACTTGCAAAATTTGGAGGATGTGACACATCCTAATCAAGGATTAGACATGTGCACATCCCTAATGAAGAGATTAGGAGATGGATTCAGATTAGATGAAAATGACCCGTGAAGGATTAAATAGATGTATTATTTATTTAATTCATTTGAGGAAAGTGGTGATAAAGGGTAAGGTATTTAATTATTAACTAAATACCTTATGGATTTTAGAAGAATCAAGGGTATTAATTAAATAATAGCAATATTACTTAATTAATGCAAATAAGATGATGTTTAGATGGAAAGGGATAAATTTGGACAAATATAAGTGTCCAAATTTAGGTGTCTACACTATGAAATTTTTCCTTTTGATTCATTGAAATCCATTGTGACTATCCTAAATGTTGTGACTGTTAGTTTTATAAAAAAATAGATATCAAATCGATGAATGATCTGTTAGGTCTCAAAAGTGTAGGTTTTTAAACAATAATAGGGTACTAATCCCTTAATACACCTTTGGCCCATGAACAAGGTAAACAAGACTGATTCACCCGATATATATTATTTCTTGATAATCCATGGTTATATCGGGCCATTGGGGGAATGTAGACATTCATTCTATTGATGTTCATGTGTTACAACGATGTGCTTTCTTTTTGTTGAATCTATCGGTCTATCGGGGAGGATGCCTTAGGAGTCAGCCTGATAGGGTATTTTTACATCGATAATTGGTTATTAATTTCTTTCATCAAAGGAATGCAAACATTCGTTATATCAAGTCATCGGGGGAATGCGAACATTCGTTCCACTGATGTTCATGTGTTACAATGATGTGCTTTATTTTGTTGACCCTATCGGTCTATCAGGGAGGATGCCTTAGGAGTCCGCCTGATAGGGTGTTGTTACACCAATAATAGGTTATTAACTAGTTTCACTGAGGGAATGCAAACATTCATTATATCGGGCCATCGGGAGAATGTAAACATTCATTCCACCAATGTTCATGTGTTACAACAATGTGCTATCTTTTGTTGACTCTATTGGGACCTATCGGGGAGGATGCCTTAGGAATCAACCTGATAGGGTATTATTACACTGATACTAGGTTATTAATTAGCTTCTTTCATTGGGCCATTAGCGAGGCTATGATGGGGGTTCCGCTGATGAGGCATTATGAGGCCGTTAGTACTAATTTTTATTTAGGAACAGGGAAATATTATGGAATCTCAAACTCATTTATGGGTGTGACAATTTGGAAATGTGGGCCATAAAAGCAGAAATCTACAAAAAATCTTGATTAATCCCATTTTTTTAAAAAATTTGTAGGCTCTTAGCTAGAAGCATCCATAGCTTGTTCAAAAGCACTTCGTTTAGGATTTTTTCCATAATAGCAAGGCAATGAACTATTTGATAAAATGCCTTGATAGACATGTATGAAAAATGTGTTAGCATAGAAAGGCAGTGAACTCTTTGAAAAAAAGCCTCAAATAAATGAGGTCTCGTGGTGATTGAATGCTATGACAATCAAAAAAATTTTTATTGTCATGGAATTCCATCACCATGAGACCTCATTTCCTTGAGGCATTTTTTCAAAGAGTTCACCGCTTTGTCTATGCTATTGCTTACTATTTTTCTTTTGATAGATTTTTTCCAAGCACCCATAGCTTGTTTGAAAACACTTGTTTTAGGTTTTTAGCCATAGCAACAAGACAATGAACTGTTTGAAAAAATGCCTCAAATAAATGTGGTCTCATAGAATGCCATGACAAGCAAATGTAATTGGAAGTTGCTCCCAGTTATTAGTTATACAATGTGAATTAATTGCATAACTCCTTAGGTTGACTTTGTAAAAGCTATATTGGAATTGAAATTTTCTCATCTATCAACATCTAGTTATTAGTTATGCAATGTGAAGTAATGATTTTAGTTTCAAAGATGTGCAATGCAATGTAATCAATGATATGAATATAAACTACAAAAATCTATTTTTTACAATTCATTAGTTAAACTCTTTATTTTATTTTCTCTCTATATCTCTATGCTATGGAAATGCCTTTCAATTTCAAAAAAATAGTTTTTATGTCTTGTTCTACAATTTTTACCTTTTTTTTAAATCTGATTTTTTAAAAAAAATTATACTTTTGGTTTGCCGATTTTTTCCCCAACAGATTTTTGTTGCTATGGATCATAAAGTAATAATATTAAATCTCTTCAAATTATGTTCTTTTCTCAGAAATTTTTGATTATTTGCAGTTCCAAGATACTGTACTTTCTCATACAAGGTTTCCTTGTTCTCTTTTGCATTGAATTAGATGGTTGGGTGAGTTAACTTTAATTTGTTTCTAATTTGTTGAATTCTTGAAGAATTTTGTGCATTTTGTAGTCAAATTGTTGAAACGGGTTTGTATAGATAGAGTTGAGGGTTTGTGAGTCTACAAAAATGGATTTTCACCCATTCCACCTATTGTGAATTTTATGCTTGGAAAGGCTCTGTTGATTGTTTTTCCAATGAATTACTCATCTGGATATATTTTTTTGCTTCATGGTTAAATTACATGCAGAGAAATTTTATCAAAGCAGCACAAAAACAACACAATTGATGTCAATCATAGTTGTGCTAAAGTTGAGGTAATATAATAGTTGTTGTGGAAAAAAAATTATAGCTTTTGCATTCTTTACTTGAATTATATTAATTTTTCATGATGATTAAACCACATGTAGGGCAATTATATGAAAGAAAAACAAAAAGGAAAAGAGCCTATTAATAGAGCTCTCAACAAATCTACACATCTTCAAGACAATGTTGATAGTGATTATGCTGAACTCGAGTAGTATATGCATGATATTGATAGTACTACTGGTATTGAACTTGAGGTGAGTGCTACAAAACACTACTTTTCCTTGATTCTGAAACCCTTCATTGTATTAATGACTGTTATGATCCCAAACAGTGAATAGACAACTAAAACATTGAATGTAACCCATAGAACAATCATTGTACCTACTTTGTCACTTTTTAGTGGGGATTGTTGGCACTTCAATACTTTATGATGCTTGACTTTTTTTTAGGGAATTGTAATTCACCTCATCAACATCTTTAATTTAGCATGCTACTTTTTTCATTGGATGATACCTGTTGTTCTTTCCTTCACATATCTGTTGTTAACTCTTCATTATGACTTTTGTTATTAAAAAAAGGTTTCTTTTGATATTCTTGCTGATTTCTCTTAATGTCTTATTGTTGTTTAGTAATGATATTTGCTACTCGATCCATTAAACTTGTTGTTATAGCCATAAAACTCGCTGCCTTTGCACTAAACTCACTGCTACAACCATGAAACTCTCTGCTACTACTACTTGTTCATTGGACATCATTCCTTCTTTTTGCATACTCTTAACTATTTGCTAACAGTGAAAGGCTCTTTGTCTATTATTTATGTGACCTCTACATCCAACCTTAATTGTTACTCCTTTACTACTGCTATGAAAGTCATAGAGAAAGATTGCATTGAATCCTCAATGACTGCTCTTAATGGTTGTCACATGTTGCCTTGATACATTTTGTTCTTTGTTCTTCTTTTATATGTCATCATTGACATGGTTATCATGTTGACTACATGGGGTTATGTTTTAGAGCTTTAATAACATTGTTTTTGTACATCCCAATGCATTTGATCTTCACCTTGCAACAGTAGTAGTAATGCTCTCATATTGCGTTCTTTGTTTTTGTACATTAGATACCTTTTTTTATGTGGAATAGTGTTGTCATAACCTTATGTGTCTAGTATGGGTATATGTAGGATCATGATGGGCCAAAAGGTGGCAATATGGTGGGTATGTGGCTAACAGCTTTTTTTTACCAAAAATTTATGAAACGAAAAGGGTTTTTAAAGGAGATTCTCAACTTTCCACCAATATAAATTATGCTTTACTTTGAATTTAATAAGTAATTATTATTTATTTTTTATTCGAATTACAACTAAAGTCCTGATTGATAGGTTGATTGAAAAAAATCTACAACTTTCAAACCATATCACATTTTTTGAATCAAAAACATGTGCCACATTCTATGCTTTGCATACTATAGGATAAAAAAAAAAAAAAATAATTTCATGAAGTTTTGACTAAGTTAAGGTGGTTAGACATACAAGCTTTTATATTTTTTAAAAGTTATAATAACAAATTCATAAATAATTATTTACTTGGAAAAAACTTACAAAAAATATGTATCACATCGAGACATGAGTCCTCTACTTATATCTAAAATATTATAAAAAATATTATCATTTTATTGTTGTTGGTGGTCAGACAGACACCTACTTCTCATTTTTCCCTTAAATTTAAGTACTACTATATTGAAATTTCAAATTTTTATTGTGGTTTTTTTTTTCTTTAAACAAACCTAATAGTTTAGAAACTACATTCAATTTGCTACAAATTCTATTCTTACTTATTTTTGAAATAATATAAATAACTTATTCAAATTTTTATGTCAAGTTGCCTAACTCTGATTTTTCTGAATTTTTTGTCACTTAAGGGCCTGTTTTTTCCATGATGATCTTGCACATATCCATATGTGTGCATGGAAATGTAGTGTTTATATTTGTGGTCTTTGTATCTGATAGCATGAAGCTAATAGTAACATTGTAATTAAGCATTGCTATGAGTGTTGGTTTTTTAGTAAATTAGATTGATAATTGCAATTATTTTTGAAATTTTCCTTTTGCAATTATTTTAACACACACATGCAAGTACTATTTAAGTAAGTAATGGTTGTTTTATTATGCAAACAAGGGTAATCATTACCTATCTAATATAATGTGTTTTTTTATTTTTGCAGAAATGTATTGATAAAATTGAAGAAAGGGATAAAGTTAGGGTGCTGGATCCATTTTGATGATGATGTTGTGGGCATTAGGCAGATTCACTCCCTATCTATTGTACATAGAGTCAACTTGAAAGGAACAAGAGATGCAAATGTAAACATTTTAAAGGTCACAAGAAACATACCCCTTGTTTATGAAGAAAAAATAGATGGAGTTGTTCATTTGAAAGAGAAAGAGGGAACCTTCACATAGTGGCCACTAAAATATTTGCAAAAAATGACGTAGTTGAACATGTTTATCATGTACTAGTTAATGTTAGTCATTTTTGCTCACTGCTTTATGCAATATTTTGAATGTGTTGTTCAAGGATCTTAATTATCATGGTGTATTTGAAAGAGTTGGAAACTCTTAGATAGCTTTGACATTTTTCATTACATTTACATATATACTCTTAGACAACTTTGACATATTTTATATATATATATATATATATATTTGCATTAATTTTTTTTATTGCAGATTACCTTTATTTATCACGATGTTGAATCAATCTTTTAATTCTAGCATGTTGTAGCTTGTTCATATATGTAATATTTTTATTTTCTTTTATGTTTTAGTTCAAGTTTAATATTATGTTAGTTTTGCATTATAAAATTTATGGTATTTAATAAATTATTCATTTCATGACTATATTTACTACCAATTAATGGAAACTAGTAAATAAAAATGACTAAATTAATGACTAAATATATGACGAAAGTAATGACTAAATTAATGACTAAAGTAATGACTAAATTAATTACTAAATATATGACTAAATATATGAATAAATTAATGACAAAATATATGACTAAAGTAATGACTAATTTAATAACTAAATATATGACTAAATTAATGACTAAATATATGACTAAATTAATGACTAAATATATGACTAAACTAATGACTAAATAAATCACTGCCATGACTAAATAAATGACCAAATCAATGACTAAAATCAATAACTAAATAAATGACTAAAATTTTTTAGTCATAAATTTAGTGGTGTTAGAAATGACTATAAATAAACCACTAATAGTCACGTGACTAAATTTAGTCATTTATATGCAATTTTTAGTAGTTTATTTAGTCATATATTATTGTTTGTGTACTAGTGTATGTATAATGCAACCCCATATAAATTGTCATTGGGATGTGCCCATGTATTCCTAAAGCTATCATAGAATTTAGGAAGACAATCCTCTATCTCATTTATTTTGGTGAATGGATTTGGAGATTCTTTAGTTCTCTTCTTCCTTTTATATTTTGAAAAAATCACATTACCATTTCCAATAGGGATATTTTTCTTAGTAGAATTAACCAAGTTATGGGAGAGCTTGTAAATGGGAGGTGCTTCTTATCAAACACTTCTAGACAATGTCCCTTTCTAATAGTTTTTGCAAGGGATTCATTATTACTCTCTAGTTTACTAACCTTTTTTTGGATATGATCCTCATTAGAAAATAACAATTTTCTATTACCCTTCTTGTTAAGGTGGGCTTTGGGGTCATCTTGATTTTCCTTTTCTATAATCAAAATATGATTATTTTCTTGCCACAAGTTGGGCATGATCTTAGATTGTAGTTCATAAATGGTAGTTAGATTTGTAATCAAATTCCTAGGAGCTTGCAAAGACCTAAAACCTTGGAAATTTCCATTTTTGGATATGGTTTCCCCATTATCCTTCGAGTCTTATTGTTTAGGGTTATAGTCCCCAATCATACCCCCATTCACCAAAAAGGAATCTAAGCAATTTTTAGTTTTTTACAAGTTTCTAGGGTTTTATTTTTATTTTCAATCTCTTTAAAAATGCTTTTAACCATAGATTCAAATTCATTATTTAGAGAGGAACTAATATTTTCTAATTTTTCAACTTTATTAGATATTGGATCTCTATTAATAACAAGTTCTAAATTCCAAGTACTTGGATCCAAGGAAGATTATTCATTTTTTCTCATACTTGATAGTTGTTCAAATCAATGTTTTGATGAATTTTTTCCATTAGCAATTATTGAGAATTGTCTTTTTCAAAATTAGAATGCGGCATTAACCTTTCATTGAGTCCAAAAAAATAGTGGGATTAGGTAGAGAGTTGCATGAGCCACAAGCCATTGAGTAGAGAGGTGGCAAAGAGTTGGGAGCCACAACATTCAAGGTCTCATCAGTGGAGCAAGTGGCTTGAGCCTTCAAGAAATCTTGGGAAGCCAATTCAAATCTAGAGCAAGATTCACAGAGGGATTCTATATCCAAGACTAATATTTCTACCAAGGATTTAGGGTAGAAAAATTTAGAATTGAATAACTCTAAAGAGGTAGGATTTAAAACATTTTCATCATGTTTCAAGGGACCCAAGTCATCTAGAGTCTAAGTGTCTACTACATGAGGCAAAAAGGCATTATAATTTTCATTAGAAAATAAATCACTTGCATCATCCCTCTCGACCATATGGGTATAGGGAAACTTTTGAATCATTGAGGTTTTTGATCAAAGTAGATTTGGATCAACTATTAATTACAGAAGTAGGGTTAGGGTTCAAGTTTGATCTCAAATTCTCAGGTCTGTTGAGAATAATAGGACAATTTTTTTTGTATATTCCCTTCTTTTCTATAAAGGTAACAAGCATTATACCTCCTAGTTCCTCAATTTCATAAGAAAAAGTGGCCTCTTATATGGAAACATCAATTTTTTTGAATATTTCAACCCCAATAGCAAGGATACCAAAACCCTAGCATCCATGTGTGGAAGGGTTACCCTAGACTCATCAATTATGATGGATTTACCTATAGGGGATAGCAATTGGAGGATGAATGTCCTCATAATAGGAGGGAAAGTTTTGATAGTTAACCATCAAGCACCAAGCAAGGCTAAAACCTCTTCATAAATGACCTTTGGGGACCATTTTAGGTCCCTAAAAGTGCATCTCTTGATGTTTCATAACTATTTTATAACAACTTCCTACATTTTAGGGCTTTAAAAAATAATAGAAAAACCCCTTTTTGAATCATTCTACAAAAGAAAGCTTGAATGCTATTTTTTTCCCTAGACATTCACTATCCATTCATCTAAGAATTTCCTAGTTGGAAGCTTATTACTATCCACAACCACCAAGAAAATGGTGATGTTTTTTAACCTAGTTTTTTCATTATTCAAAGCAATGAACATATTAGGAATAGAGGAAATTATTAAATTTTTAGGGTTACCAAGAGGTCAATTACATTTTCTTCCTCCTTGGACTCTATGACTTTTCCTTTTCCTTGCTTTTGTTTGTATGCTTTGGTGTATTTTCCTTTGTTCTACATTAATTATTGTGGCTAATGTTTTTTGCTCCTGGTTTTTCTTCTTAAAGGAGTATGATCACTTTAATGGTGTTTAATGGATGGTACTCCCCCACCTGACAACCTTGATGGGGATTCAAATAGCAATTTGGGTTTCAAATCCTTCTATGAGTACCACTCAGGCCCTTAAATCTATGATTTATTGTGCTTATTAACTAAGTCTTGGTGCATTGTCTTAGATTAGACTTTATTTTTATATATCTATTTTCATTTCCCATTCCAAACCCCATTATAGAAGAAGCCAACTTCTCTAAAAATTTGGAGGTCACTCAATTTAGCACAAAAGGTCCCCCATAAACTGAGTTTCCCATAAGACATTGTTACCTTGTCAATTTTGGCATCAACAATTTGTTTCTTTTTCTAACACACTCGATGGGACAGAGCTTAAATGAATTTGTGCTTAAGAAAGGTTCATGAGCTATCGACCTATAACTAGATCCCAAACAGCAAAGGACCCCAATCTACTAGTACTGCTACTAGGAACACTACAATCCATAGGTCAGTTGGTAATAGTTCTGCTTCCTCCACCCTTCCCACTAACCATAATGATGTGCACCAATAGAAATTATGTGGCATGGGACACCAAAAGTCCCCTCGTAGTGCTAGTATCACCTACTACATGGGCTACTATCTGAGCCTTAGCTATGAATGCTATACCCAAGTTTACTAGGAATGGCTCAAGGACACTCGTAGAACATCTACAAGATGTGGCCGATGTATGTCTAGTGCATGGGATCACTATTCAGAATGTAGAGTTGAGGCTCCTTCTTTCAAAGGCAAGGTGCTAGATTGGTATTGAACATTGCTAGCTAGCACTATCTGTACTTGGGATGAGCTTAGAGATCCATTCTATGAGAGGTTTTCAAATGATGGAGATCATTCCTTGATGTAATATCAACTATCAATTATAAAATGAGCTCCCCAAGAGGCTATGACGGGCTTCAATGCCTGATTCCATACAAACTGGCAGAGGATCCCAGTTACTATCTACCCAACTCCCTAGTTGGCATTCATATTTTATATGAAGTTTATCAACTCTGACATTTCTATGATGATCAAGTCTTTGGGAGGAGTTACTCTACCAGATGCTTATAGTGTCACTATTAAACTGGAGAATCATTTGATAGATTGTAGAAAGTTGCTGCCTTGGCCCATCATGCCAATATTTCCAAAAATCTTGAGGCCCTCCTAGGAAGTTGCATCGAATAGTGTGCTTGTGTTGGAATATGTGCCTCAATCCTTACTGACATAGAATTCCTGAAGGGAAAAGTCACTGTGACATTGTTCATGTCTGGGCGACTAACTGTTCTAAAGCTCTTGGAATGTTCCTATCACTGTGACAAGGTTGAAGTCTTGCCAAGAAGTCTATCACTGTGACTTTCTGTGTTCGATGTGACCTTTTGGCGAGTGGAAACCTTCGGGCAATCGTGTGATCTTATCGAGCATTAGGGAGACTTGGGTTGTCAGTATTGGTTTGGCTGATATGAAGTGTCTCGCTGACACCATTTTGCATATGGTCATTGGCGTAACCTTTTGTTTCAATATGAGTCCCAGCAATCAATAAAGGTCTCATAGACTGGGATCTATAGCTATCAGGATAACTTAAAGGTTGCAGGGAGATGTCTCAATGATGAAGCTAGGTCATGCCAACGAAAGTATGTCTTCGCGGTGACAAAAAGACTTCGTTGTGAAGTCTTGGCAACTTGGGTAAGTCACACCGATAGTCTTTGTTAAGACTTGGAGCACTCGAAGAAAGGTCACGATAAAATACATGAGTCTTGCCGATAGTATGTGATGTTTGCGGTGACATGGGATGTTTGCTAAGACATCTCAGTGAAAATAGTTCAGTGAAAGCTATGTCTCTCAGTATGACATCTCTCCAAAACCGTGGGGTCTTTCCGATAGTATAACTCATCACTGTGACTTATGCCTTCGATATGAGTCTCAACGAAATGTGATTGTCACACTGAATGGAAATTACTCATCAGTATGACTCAAAGACTTCAGTATGAGGTCTTGGCAAGATCGGTATGTCTTTCCAATGGTCTCTCTAAGTCAATATGACTTATGTTATTTAATATGAGTCTCGCCGATAAGAGAAACTCTTTTCGATAGTAACAAAATGAACATCGATGGTTTCAGTATGACTCATGGTGTTCGTTGAAACCTCTTGCCAACTATTGGAGACTTAAGCCGATATCGAAGTGATTAATTTTTGGCATTGGGGAGACACTGTTAGTGTCTCACCGATATGCTAACAAAGTTGAATGTCGTTGACAGTGTGACCATCTTGTGTGGCATCCTACTGGACCAATCAAAGGAAGCAGTTTTCAAACTGATGACAGCTGGTTTTTTGTAACTGTTGCAGCATTAGAAAAATAGCTTGCAGGGAAAAATATGAAACGACATGGAAACTTTCCTCGATGGAGATCTGGCGGATAAGGATGCACAGAAGGAAAAATTAGAATGTGATAAAATAAAAATAGATCGATTCTAATTTTAGTAGGATGATGAGTGGATCGAATTGTTGAGAGAGCATTTTTTCTGTAACTGATGAACAGTGAATGTAGCTTCTGAGAACTAATAACAGAGAGCTATATCTCTAAATTGTATGTAATATTTTGTTACTGTAATACAAAGAGATTCAGTTTGGTGTGGTGAGTTTTTTCCTGTAAAGTTTCCCACGTAAATTTGTTGTTCATTGTCTTTGAGTATTTGCTCTATTTCTATAAATCTTTCATGTGTGTCTTAATTAGATTGTAATTAGGAGAATTAAAAGCCCTGTATTGCATTCTTCCCTATGGATTTGACATTAGGAAAGTGTTTTCGCACCTCTGCTTTCTTTACAAGTGGTATTAGAGCCTGGCCAGTTGTGTTATCCTTGTGAGTGGGTTGGGTTTTTTGTGTTAAATCTTTTTCAGTGGGAGTCTAATAGAGGTTTGACAATTTAATTACAGATTAAGATAGCAAGCACATCCGGAAAGATGGAGATAGAGAAGTTCAATGGTAGCAACTTCGAGTTGTGGAAACTCAAGATGGAAGATCTGTTAGTGGATCATGATCTGTGGCTTGCTATGTCTGTAACAATGCCTCAAGGCATAAAGCAAGAGGATTGGGATCTGGCAGATAGAAAATCAAAAGGGCTGATAAGGCTTTGTTTAGCATATTCTATTCGTCTAAATGTGCATGAAGAAAAGACTAGCATCCATTTATCAGGTAAAGTCCTTGGTGAACAATTTGTTTTTGAGGAAGAAATTGTACTCTTTGAGAATGCAGGAAGGAGGATCTGTTTCTGATCACTTGAATGCTTTCAACATGTTGATTGCTCAGTTGACATCTGTTGGTGTGAAGATTGAAGATGAAGATCATTGCATGTTGTTTCTATGTTCTCTACCTGATTCTTGGGATCATTTGGTGATGGCTATAGAGAGTACAACATCCAAATTTAAGATGGAAGATGTTTTTGCTTCTCTGTTATCAGAAGAAATGAAAAGAAAGTATTCTGAGATGGAAAAGGAGGCTCTAGCTGTCAAAGGTAGACCAAAGGAAAAAGGCAAGAAGAAGGACAAGAAGTCTAGATCAAAATTGGAAGGGAGATCAAAGTCTCCTGGAAAGAACTACAAGGTGAAGTGTTGGAATTGTGGGAAACCTAGTCATGTCTGAAAGGATTGCAAGGAGGAGAAAAAGAAGAAGAAGAACTCTTCTAGAAATGATTCCTCTCAGAGTGATGCAGATGCCTTCATTGCAGCTTTGGCTACTCGGGCATCAGATGATGTCTAGCAATTGATTCTGGAGCATCTTTCCACATGACATCTCATAGAGAATGGTTCATGAAGTATGAAGAATACAATGGTGGAAAGGTGTACTTGGCAAGTGATTCATCTTTGAAAATTGTTGGTCATGAAGAAGAGTCAGAATTCAATTCCCTGATGGAAGAGTAAAGGGAATCAATGATGTAATGCACATACTAGGTCTGGCTTGTAATTTACTTTTGTAAGTAAGCTGAATGATATTGGAGTGCAGGTCACGTTCTCTAGAAATGGCTGCAAGATGACTAGAGGCTCTATGGTGTTGGGTAGGGGAATCTGTACAAGCTGGATGCACTGGTTGTCCAATGCAACAAAGTCACTTAAGGCTGCTCATGAAGAAAAGAATGAAAATGTTCCTGATGGTGTAAACTCCATGGAGATTAAACTTCCAGTAGAGAAGACCATGCTCTGGCATCATAAGCTGGCCACATTGGTGAGAAAGGTTTAAAAACCTTGAAAAATAAAAACCTGGTAGAAAGGCTTGAATATTGTAACCTTGAGTTCAATTTTTGCAAACATTGGATATATGGAAAGCAACACCGTGTTTCATTTTATTCCAGTCCTCACAAATCTTTTGGTTTTCTTGATTATATACATTCTGATGTGTTTGGTCCAGTGAATGTTCCCTCTTTGTCTAAATCAAGATACTATGTGTCCTTTATTGATGATTATTCAAGAGGAGTATTTGTATATTTTTTGAAAAATAAATTAGAAATGTTCAGTCGGTTTAAGGAATTTAAAAACCTTGTAGAAAATTAGACTAGTAGAAAAATAAAATGTTTAAGGACTGACAATGGCGGTGAGTTCTGTTCAGATGAATTCAAAAGGTATTGTAAAGATCATGGAATCAAAATACACAAGACTACACCTTACACTCCACAACAAAATGGAGTTACTGAAAGGTTCAACAGGACAATACTGGAAAGAGCACGAAGTATGCTAAGTAGTGCTGGCTTGGAGGAGAAGTTCTGGGCTGAAGTAGTCTCTACATCATGTTACTTGGTAAATCGCTCTCCTAACTCTACTCTTGTTGAGAAGATGCCTTTGGAAGCATGGTCTAGAAACAAGCCCTCTTTGAGACATATTCGTGTCTTTGGCTATGAGGCATATGCATATGTGCCATTTGAAAAAAGATCCAAGTTGGAAAACAAAGTTTTAAAGTGTATATTTATAGGCTATAGTGCTGGCATAAAAGGATACAAGCTTTGGAATCCTAAGACTGAGAAGGTTTTGCACAGAAGAAGCATTATCTTTCGTGAGTTGAAACCTTCTACTTTGGATCTACAGTCAGAGAAGAAATCAAAAAATGAAAAGGATGTAGCAGCAATTCCTCTGACACCAAATAAAGGGGAATTGAAAAATCAAAATGTACTTGATACTGAGGAGAGCTCAAGTAGTTCTGAAAGTTCTGATGAAGATGAAGAACCACCTCAGCCTCAGCCTGTGAGGAGGTCAACTCGTGAAAGAAAGCAACCTGATAAGTATGAGTTTTCTTTAATTGAGTCTAATTGTGCCTATACTTTAATTTCTAGCACTAATGAACCTAGGACAGTGAAAGAGGCATTTAAAATGTTTGATTCAAACTCTTGGTTAGAAGCCATGAACGAAGAGATGGCATCATTAGACAAGAATGATACCTGGAGTTTGGTTCCATTGCCTAAAGGAAAAAAAGTTGTAGGCTGTAAATAGGTTTTTAAAAAGAAAATAGGTATGGATGGTAGTGTGGAAAAATATAAAGCAAGGCTGGTTGCAAAAGGGTATTCCCAGGTAGAGGGAATTGATTATGGAGAAATCTTTTCTCCTATAGCTAAGCTGACATCCATTAGATTTATTTTGTCACTTGCAGCTGTGTATGCCTTAGAAATTGAGCAGATGGATGTGAAGACAAAATTTCTTCATGGTGATCTTGAAGAAGAAATTTATATGTCCCAGCCAGAGCACTTTGTGGAAAAAGGTAAAGAAAGACTGGTTTGCAAGTTGAAGAAATCTATGTATGGTTTAAAACAGTCCCCTAGAATGTGGTACCAAAATTTTGACACATTTGTTTTGTCATTAGGATTTGTAAGATCAAAATGTGATCACTGTGTGTATTACAAAGCTGAAAGTGATCAAGTCCTTATTATTGCACTCTATGTTGATGATATGTTGTTCATAGGCAATAGTAAGCTAATGATATCTGATCTTAAGTCCCAATTTTCTGCAAAATTTTAAATGAAAGATCTTGGTGTAGCAGGGTATATTCTGGGAATGGAAATAACCATGGATAGGAAGAATAGAAAACTTTGACTCAGTCAGAGTAATTACATCATGACTATTCTAGAGAGATTTTGTATGACTGAGTGCAAGCAACTAGTTGTTCTAGTTACACAAGGAACAAAGCTATTTATTGAGGATTGCCCAAAATCTCCTACTGAGATGGAGGGCATGACCAGTGTTCCTTATTCAAGTGTTGTTGGCAGTCTCATGTATGCTATGGTCTGTACAAGGCCAGACATTTCCCAAGCAGTGGGAGTTCTTAGTCATTTTATGGAAAATCCTAGAAGGACACATTGGGATGTTGTGAAGAGAGTGTTTAGATATCTGAAGGGCACTTCAGACTATGCTTTGTGTTACCATGGAAACTTGGTTGAATCACAAAAGACTCTCAATATTCGAGGTTATGTGGACTCTAATTGGGCATGGGACATTGACAGCAGAAGATCCACCAGTGGATATATTTTCATGATGAATGGTGGTGCAATAAGTTGGATGAGCAAGCAGTAGGCTGTTGTCGCTTTGTCCACTACAGAGGCAGAATACATGGCAGCCACACATGCCTATAAAGAAGCAATCTGGTTAAAACATTTTTGTTCTAACATTGGCTTTCATGCAGAAAAGATTACTATCTACTGTGACAACCAAAGTGCTATATTTTTGGCAAAGAATCCTACTTTCCATGCCAGGATGAAACATATAGATGTACAGTATCACTTTGTACGAGATATGCTGGAAGATGGGAAGGTCTCTTTGGAGAAAGTGGATACTTTAGAGAATGTTGCAGATGCATTGACGAAGTCTATGAGCACAGACAAGTTCAGGTGGTGTGCCAGTTTGATGGGCCTCTTGGCCCATGATTTTCAGTAGTTTTTTAATCCTCTGGAGGTGTCAGTAAGATCTTCGTCAAGTGGGAGCTTGTTGGAATATGTGCCTCAATCCTTACTAACATAGAACTCCCTAAGGGAAAAGTCACTGTGACATTGTTCATGTCTGGGCGACTAACTATTCTAAAGCTCTTAAAATGTTCCTATCACTGTGATAGGGTTGAAGTCTTGCCGACAAGTCTATCACTGTGACTTTCTGTGTTCGGCGTGACCTTTTGGCTAGTGGAAACCTTCGGCCCAAGATAATGTGATCTTATCGAGCATTGGTGAGACTTGGGTTTTCAGTATTGGTCTTGCCGATACGAAATGTCTCGCCAACACCATTTTAGATATGGTCATCGACGTAACCTTTTGTTTCGGTATGAGTCCCAGTGATCAATAAAGGTCTTGCCGACTGGGATGTATAGCTATCAGGATAACTTAAAGGTTGCGAGGAGATGTCTCAACGATGAAGCTAGGTCATGCCGATGGAAGTATGTCTTTGTGGTGACAAAAAGACTTCGTTGTGAAGTCTTGGTGACTTGGGTAAGTCACACCGATAGTCTTTGGTAAGACTTGGAGCACTCGTAGAAAGGTCACAGTGAAAGACATGAGTCTTGCTGACAGTATGTGACTTTCGAGGTGACATGGGATGTTCGCTAAGACATCTCGAAAAAAATGGTAGATCATTTAGTGAAAGCTATGTCTCTCGGTATGATGTCTCACCGAAACCGTAGGGTCTTGCCGATAGTATAACTCATCGTTGTGACTTCTGACTTCGATATGAGTCTCACCAAAATGCGATTGTCACACCAAATGGAAATTACTCGTCGGCATGACTCAAATACTTCGATATGAGGCCTTGGCGAGATCAGTATGTCTTGCATATGGTCTCTTTGAGTTCAATATGACTTATGGAATTTGATATGAGTCTCACCAATAAGAGAAACTCTTGCTGATAGTAACAAAATGAACATCAATGGTTTCGGTATGACTCATGGAATTTGTTGAAACCTCTTGCCGACTGTTGGAGACTTAAGTCGATATCAAAGTGATTACTTTGTGGCATTGGGGAGATACTATTAGTGTCTCACCGATATACCAACAAAGTTGAACGCCATTGACTATGTGACCATCCTATGTGGCATCCTGCTGGACCAATTAGAGGAAGTGGTTTTCAAACTGATAACGGTTGGTTTTTTGTAACTGTTGCAGCACTGGAAAAATAGCTTGTAGGGAAAAATCTGAAATGGCATGGAAACTTTCCTCAATGGAGATTTGGTGGATAAGGATGGACAGAAGGAAAAATCAGAATGCAATAAATAAAAATAGATCAATTTTGATTTGAGTAGGATGATGAGTGAATCGAATTGTTGAGAGAGCATTTTTTCTATAACTAATGAATAGTGAATGTAGTTTCTAAGAATTGATAACCAGAGAGCTGTATCTCTGAATTGTATGTAATATTTTGTTACTGTAATACAAAGAGATTCAGTTTGGTGTGGTGGGTTTTTTCCCATAAGGGTTTCCCACGTAAATCTGTTGTTCATTGTCTTTGAGTATTTGCTCTATTTCTGTAAATCTTTCATGTGTGTCTTAATTAGATTGTAATTAGGAGAATTAAAAGCCCTGCATTGCATTCTTCCTTGTGGATTTGAAATTAGGAAAGTGTTTCTGCACCTTTGCTTTCCTTATAGCTTGCACCTCCCTAGTCAATCTACACATATGCGACAATGCCGCAAAATGTTGCCTCTACATCTAGATCTTCCAAGGATGAAATGAGTGATCTGAAGGAAATATTGTAGACTATTGAAAATGACATAACTACCCCCAAGAAAAACTAGTCAATGCCTCCAAAGTCTTTCGATTAGAATTACCAAGGAAGACGATCATCATATCAGTAGAATCAATACCAAGGTAGTCATCACACTAATCTACCAGCTCTAACAACCAACCAAATAGTGTTGGTACCTACTCCACTAGCAGGCTCTCCACTAAGTTTGAGTAGAGAATTGACTATGGGGTAGAACGACCTTTTTGATGATATCAACCCTTGGTGCTTCCACTCTAGTGATGCACACATACCCCGAAACTGTCTGCATGGTAACTTACAAAAAAAGGTGGTAGAGAAGCATAGCCTAGGTGCAACTCCAGACCAAAGAGGTTATGTATATGCCTCACCAAAAATGGAGAGTGTGGTTCTTACCACACAAATGTAAGGGATGTCCCTAGAATAAGAGTTTGATATCACTCTTGATCATGCACTCTTCTCGTGGATGGAAGAAGAGGAGGTTTTTTTTGCTAATGATGCTTCTACATTGAAGGCACCACAAGTTTAGCCCAATTATAACACTCACTCTAAGCAAAGGTTTATGGGAAAAATTGTCACACTGCAGCATAAAAGTGCTTCCAATCAAACTCCTATCACCGCGGTTGCACCACCTTTTCAACTGCAGAAGGAAATTTTGTTAACAAAGACCAAGGAACATAAATCCTTGAATCTGCCACCGTTCAATGTGGTGGAGCAATTAAAGAAGTCCTCTACTAATGTTTCCTTGTGGGACATCCTAGCTATCTTGGAGCAGAAAACATTACTTCGAAAAGCCCTCTAGGAAGATGATAGCTCTAATCTGATGCAACAATCTCCAAAAGAACAGGTTGTCGATCTAACGCCTCAAGCCAAAGTTCTCACAAATAACTCAAGGGAACTCCCTACTTAAGTTAAAGGTAAGCCAAAACCATACTTCCTAACGCTCATTGTGGGCAATAAACTATTACACAATTCAATGATTGATTCAGGTGTTAGCACCATAGTTATGCCCAAACAAATAGTTGATGCCTTGGGACTTAGTTATGAACCCACGAAGAAGGGAGTTATGCATCTTGATTGGAACAAGATTGAGATAGTGGGAATCATCAAGGATCTTCCCTTGACTCTTTTTGGCTGTCCTAGAATCACCGTGCCTCAGGATACTGTCATCATCGATGTTCCTCCTATGTTTGGTCTTTGCCTATCTTGGGAATTTACTGCTAAAATAGGGGGTACTTATCATTGGATTGGACACATTTGATTTTTCAAACCAAGCGCGGGGCTAAGCTGAAATTTTTTTCTAAACCACTACATGTGCACCATGTTGCAAATGAGGCTATGATCAACTTTGAAACCACCCACATCTACATCACTAAAGATGAGATGTATTGTACTAAATTGATGGAAGATGAAGAAGTGACTAGGGATCGAAGTGAAATGGATGAGGCTCTTCTAAATGAGTTCATAGAAACTAATCCTTTTGGAAATTACCATGCCACTGGGTTGGGAACATATGCCATTTATGAAAAGGAGCAAGAGATTCTAGAGGTCATGGAGGAACCTGTAAGTATCATAGCCTTTGAGCTATGGACATTGTACTTTAACGGAGCAAGATGCAAAGTAGGTGCTGGAGTAGGGATATGTTTGGTATCCCCACAAAATGAAAGATGCAAAGTAGGTGCTGGAGTAGGGATATGTTTGGTATCCCCACAAAATGAAAATATACTAAGTTCTTCTTGTTTCTAGTTTGCTTGTTCAAACAATGAAGCTGAATACGAAGGACTAGTGCAATGTTTAAGCCTTGCAGAGTGAATGGGCATCAAGTAATTAAAGGTGTTCGTAGATTCTGAACTAGTGGTCAACCAAGTCTGGTGAATTCTTGTGGAAAAGAATGTCTACATGAGATCTTATCGGCACTGAGTCTGGGACTTGGTTGAGGGTTTTGAAGCCTTTAACATCCAAATAGTTCCTTTAGAACAAAATGTTGATGCAGATCACATGGTAGCAATCGGATCCCAATTCAGTCCTACCTCAGACCTCATGCATAATAAACACTCTATACAAGTGATAGTCCAACCAGTAATTCCCTATAATGATCAAAGCTGGAAAGTGTTTCAAAGTTATGAACATATTGCCTCATTCATCTAGCAGTTAGGGGAATTCACTAATTAGCTCCAACTAAATTTTACCAAGGCCTATCAAGGGGAAATCATCCAGCTCAAATCTAACAAGCTTCCAAAAGGATTGGTCACTCTCAATTTTTTTTTTTGATTATGATGATGCAAGGAATGATAAAATGAATTTTGTGGTAGACAAAAGCAACTATATAGACCTTCAGGTCTCAGACGGGAGAAACCTTCGAGTCGAGAAAGATGTCTTGCATCATGATAAAGAAAGGCTCATCAATTTCTATGATAAATATGAAGGAGTAGTGTCTTGGTCATATGATGGCATAAAGCGATATGATCCCAACATCATCCAACACACTATAGAATTGGTGGAGGGTGCAAAAATGATCTGACAAAAGCAGAGGCCGATAAATTCCAAAGTTGAAGCACTAATGGTGTAGGAGCTAAGAAAGCTAATCTAGTCATGGATTATCTTCTCAATCAAGCATACCATGTGGGTATCTAATCTAGTTTTGGTCTGAAAAAAGAATGGATATATTCGCTTGTGTGTGAACTTCTGAGGCCTAAATAGAGAATCCTTGAAGAATCATTATCTATTGCCTTCTATGGAGTCAATCCTACAAATAGTAGCAAGATTGGAAATGTTTTCCTTACTTGATGGATTATTCGGTTATAATAAAATTTGGGTTAAATAAGAGGATCAACACAAAACTACATTCACTACCAAGTGGGGAACATTTGTGTATGCCAAAATTCCTTTTGCTTTATCCAACACAAGGGAAAATTTTCAATGGGCAATGGACATCGCTTTCAGTGAGATGATCAATAAGATTATCCTAATTTATTTGGATGATCTTACTGTGTTCTCTAAAGATCACTTAGAAATGGTTTTTTATAAATTCTAGGAGTTCGTGGTTTCCCTAAATCCAAAAAAATGTGTATTCGGAGTGTCGCAAGGAAAGCTATTGGGAAACATGGTGCCCAACGAAGGAGTTTCAATTGACCCTGAGTAGGTCAAAGCCATTAAGGAGCTTCCTCTTTTGGTTAACAAGAAAGGTATCCAATCCTTCTTGGGAATGGTAAATTTTGTTAGCAAGTTTATTTCTGACTTTGTAGGAATAATAAAACCAATCACCTTGATGCTTAAAAAGGACCAGGCATTCAAGTGGACAAAGGAAGCCACGTAAGATTTTGAGAAATTTAAGGATTCCATTTCCTCAACTCCTATACTGGTTAATCTAGACTTATCTAAGGACTTCTTAATGTATGTATTTAGTAGCAATTCAAGCATTGCTACTGTCTTAACTCAAAAGGAGAATGAAGGAAAGGGAGAAAATTCGATGGAATTTTGTTCCTAGACCATGAAGGAATATAAGGTGAATTATAATTTCATCAAAAGGGAGGAATTTGCAATAGTGAAGGGACTTAAGAAGTTTCGACACCTAATTTCCTACAACAAAGTGATTCTCTATGTCACACATTCTAGTGTGCCCAAATACATCATGGAAGGAGAAATCACATAAAGAAGAGATAATTAGATCACCAAGATCCTTGAATATGACATTGAGGTCAAACCTACCAAAAATATCCTAAGAAGGGGACTGTGTGAATACATGGTGCATGAAGAAGAGATGCTCATTGAAGAGGAACAACCAAAGTTTGTTCTGATCAATGAGTAGAGTCCGAAAATCATTGGCTGACAGATAGAGTAAGGTTTATACAAATAAGGAAGTATCTGCCAGGTCTTTCCTCCCAGAAAAGGAGAGACTATTGGCTATAGAATTGCAGATATGCACTAGTGGAAGGGGTCCCTTTCAAAAAAAAATTCAACAGTCTCCTTCTGCGATGCATTACTCTAGCGCAAGCGAAGAGAATCCTCGACACTTTCCATAACAATGCTATGGGGAGAAATTTCTCCACTAAGACCACAGCTAACAAAATTATGTGTGCGGGTTACTATTGGTCGACGCTCTTTAATGACTCACATTCCTTGGTGAAATATTGCAAGGAATGCTAGTTCTTTACCAGCAGAAGGAAGAATTCTGCAATGCCTCTCAAGCCTATAGTAGTGGACCAACCCTTCACATAGTGGGGCCTAGAATTCATCGAGATGATCATTCCCTCTTCTAGTTCCAGACATAAGTGGATTTTGATGGCTACCAATTACTTCATAAAGTGGACATAATCTGCTCCACCTAAAAATTCAATGGAGGCAAAGATAGTGGATTTCCTCAAAGAGCTAGTGACAAGGTTCGGTCCTCCGAAGACTATCATTTTCGATAATGCCAGAGCCTTCTGAGGAACAAAGGTATGCCATTTTACACTAACACATAGCATATTCCTTAAGACATCATCAAATTATTACCTGTAGGGAAATGGCCTAGCTGAGTCAATGAACAAAAACCTAGTCTGACTCCTTAAAAGAATTGGTTCAAAGCATCAAAGAGAATGGCACAAAAACCTCTAAGCGATGCTTTGGGCAGATCACATAACTCCTAAGCAAGTCCTTAAGAATTCACCTTATGAGTTGGTATATGGAAAAGAGGAACTGTTGCCTATATCCACAGAGATTTTGATGCTTTAATTGCTAAAATCCCTTGAGATAGAGCAAAATGGCGCTATGGAGGTTTGGTTGGCTGAACTATTAGAAGTACAAGAAAAAAGGGAAAAGTCCCTAATAGCCATGACAAACTACCAACAAGTGGTCAAGCAATGGTTTGAAAAGAAGGCATTCAACAAAGGCCTAAAGTGCAGAGACTTAGTATTGAAATTCAATGAGAGGGTTGCTAAGCTAGGTCAGCACAAAAAAATTGATAGCCTTTGGGAGGGTTCATTTAAAATCATTAAGTGTAAAGAGCATAATGCTTTCGAGTTAGAAAGTATGGAATATGAATCCTTGGGAATTCCAGTCAATGGGATTCATCTTAAGTTGTTCCATTAAAAGGAAAATTTTACTATTGTACATATGTTAATAATCATTCTTTTATTTCTTTCTCTTTTGTTTTGTTGGTCCATCTTTTTAAAATTAATTAATGCTTCGGTGGAGAAGCAACCCTTATTACAGAAAGTAGGGCAATAAAAGATTCTTAATAGAAATGATGGAAAAAGAAAAACACTCACATGTAAAAGAAATCAACAAGTATGCTAGAAGAAAAGAAACCCATATTGCGGAATGAAAAAAATGAAAGCAGCCCAAAGTTTTATAAAGCTATATTTCATTCTATATGTGCTTTCGTATTTCCATGAAAAAAGTGGCTCGAGAGCCATAATTCAAAAGTATATGACTATATGTTGTTTCTTTTCATATATGTTATATATATGGCTTTTTTCAAGCGAAAATATAAAAACTAGTAGATGACGGGTAGCATATTCTTAAAAACAAAAAATAAAGGGTCCAAGAGGCATTTCATCCAATGACATGAGTAGCAGCTATCGAAACATCAATTCCAGTGTCTACCACATCCTCATTAGCAGGAAGACCAGTAACAAAACCAGCATCATTTGGAACAACAACCATTGGTGGAGGGAACACAAGGTTCCTAAAGTCAGTGTACCAGTCGATATTGTAAAATTGAACTACATTGTAGATCCAGAAGAGAAAGTGCAAGGCCTAGGTAACTCTCTGTTGGTGCTCATTGTGATTCTGAAGGAAGATCCATTGAGAAACGACAGCCACAGGACAACTACTTCCTCCTCAATGTAGCATCAGAGGTCACTGGTCATTGGCAAGCCTACCCCATATGTAGTGTGAGCAACAACCTCACCTAGACCATTCAGGTACTTTTTGGGAAAGATTTCTTTGACTAATTTCATAATATCCAACATAGATGCAATGAAGTGTGAGAAAATGTCAGTATTGACATGGTATTTCTCCTCGTACTCGAGATAGTATTGATCTAGAACCCACTTCATGGCTATCAAATCTAGAGAGTGCTTGTTTTTTGTCATCCTCTTTAAACATCTAGTAGAAATTTCACCTAGAAAATTTTTCTATGACTTATACGATACTAGCCTAATGGGAGTATCCATGGCATCAACCCACTGCTATTTCCTACTAACTACTTTTGAAAATTTCCTATAGCCTAGCCTATGAAAACCTTGCCAATACAAAAATCCCAATACTAAGCCAATAACCTAAAAATTGCTCAGATGCTAAGTGTTCTTTTCTTACTACTTAGAGGCCTATTTATAGAAAAAAAGAGGAAAGGAATGCTAATCGACTTATTAAAAAATGTGATGATAACCGAGTGCCAACTTGAAAAATGTGCCCAAGTTTGCTCGTATTTCTTGACCAGTTGCGTCTGCTAAGTACGTTCAATGCATGCAGAGTTAATGAGAGTTAATTAATTAGCTTAAAATGGTGGCACTCATCGGCAGTAAGTTGCATGACCCAAAGGCTATTGTGTCACCTCATAGGCATTTCCTAGAACCCAAGATAGTATTTATATCTTTTAAGGCGCTACTTGTTGCTTTGGCTTAATCATTTTGTCCAGGATATTAATTGCCAACACATACGAATGTTGAGTTAAAACACATATCACTGGCCCAAGTTCTAAGGAAACCACATCGTATCACATGGTTTCCAAATGTAATTATGCCTTCTTGTCACTTTAGAATGCCAAGTATTCCATTTTCACATGAGCCAAAGAGTTGGCAGTACATGTCGAATTAAATGCAAAAATCCCACTTACTTCTACCATCTTGGGGAAAAATAGATAAAATATCGCATGCAAAACTTGTAATGCTTAAAAGTATTTTTGAAATACATCAAGTTAGGTGAATAAGGGTTTCTAGTTGCATAGAGCTAAGTAAAGTTGCAAAGAGCCGGTAAAAGTTGCAGAGAATTCAAGCCCTGCAGAAGCTTGCATTTAAGGAGAAAATTGCAGAGAGTTCATCACAGGAAATTTAGGAGGAAGAAGACTGACCCTTGCTTAGGCTATATGTTCATGTTGTTTACATCTATGAGGAAATATCATATGCTACACTTAGTATACCAAAAAATCCAAAATGGGCAAACACAATAGAGCTAGATAGGCCCAAGGAGTACAGAAACCAGAAATGGGTCATTGAGAGATGGGACAATATTCATGACTCACACCTCTCTAAAATCACCAAACCTTTGAGAGAAGCATCCTATACAAGGATGAAGGAATCCTAGAAACTAATGTTGACAACAAAGGAGGTATGCTACAACAAGCTTCTACAGTACATGGTCCCACTGGCATATGGCAAATTCATCGCCAGCAATTCACCGATGGAAAATTCACCGCCAACAATTCACCGTGGGAAAATTCACCACCATGACAAATTCATCGTGGGAAAATTCACCGCTATGAAAAATTCACCACCAAGCTAAATTCACCGCCAACAATTCACCGAAGTGGAAAATTAACCGCATTAATGTTTTTTAATATATATTTTGTAAACTTTGAATTTTATTTTTTTTAAATAATTTTCACCTACATTATTTTTTTGTTAGATTTGGTTAATAGTAATTTTTATTTTCATTTCAATTATTTTAAACGACATTAATTTTTTTTAATATATATTTTGTGAACTTTGAAATTAAAAAAAAAATAAAATTCACCTACATTATTGTTGTTTTAGATTTGGTTCATAGTAATTTTTATTTTCATTTGCATTATTGAAAAATATTTTATTTTTATTATCATCAATCAAATTCTCTAAAGTTAATGCGATTAATTTTTTATTATCATAAATTAAATTATTCTTTTGCAAAAAAATTGAATTTTTTTGAAACATATATTAAAAAACGTTAATGGCAGTTAATTTTATGCCTCGGTGAATTGCTGGCGGTGAATTTGTAATGACGGTGAATTTTCCCACGATGAATTTTTCATGGTGGTGAATTTTCCCACGATGAATTGTTGGCAATGAATTTTCCATCGGTGAATTGCTGGCGATGAATTTTCCTAGAGCCAGTCCCACTGGTACATTATTGCCTGAAGTTAGTTGATACAGCTATTCAGTGTTATGACCCGAGCACCCATAGCATTGAGGGTGAAACCTTAAATGTTAATATTATCCCACCAGCCATATGGTACATGCTATCTATCCTAGATCCATCCACTAGAAAAGAGGAAATTGAGTCCTTCACTCCTACTAAAGGAGAAAACACATGGAGGGGGATGAAAAAGAGTCCAAATTTCTTGATTGAGGAAATTGGTAGGAAGTGAATCCCAAGCACTTAGTTTCCAAGTATCTCGTTGCCGGATGATTCATTCGTCGAAGACATGCAGGATATATTTTTAATACCATTAATATCTTTTCAATGCTAGCATTTGTGTGTGGTCTAGACTCCAATGGAATGGTGCACGCCTTTCAATTAGGGTCAGGTTTCCAATTCTGCAGGCAACACAATCTCTTCTAGTATGATTTCGCTAGATTCCTTGTGGAGGAAATGATAAGGAAAATAAAGAATTACTCGGTAGAAGGGAAGTTCAAATTTCTCTCTTTCTTGGTTCATATGTTTCTACATCAAAATCCTGATTTCTTCAACAAATATTTTGAATTGTCTATTTTTGATGGACAGAGAAGGAAGCCAGTATCCACATGGACACATTTCCTTTCCAAGACATATGACTACTATGCATTTTTTGATTATTTTATAACTCTAATTTTGCAAGATTTACAAGGAGGAGGTGACATAATCTGGCTCAATACATAGCAAACTAGATATATGCTGAGTTTCACTCCCGATTGTGACTGGTTCTTCAACATAGATTTCACAATCCTCCAGATGCAGGGCTTCACTGATCAACCTTTTCGACTCTCGGCCTATGTCACAAATAGAGTTCTCACACTCAAAATGTATTGGTAGGTGTGTGTCACTGATTATACCATGTGCAACAACCAAAGTGTCAAAAAGAAAGGATTCCTCGCTTGTCTGCAGAGTTTCAAAACAATGGCTCTAGCAAAGAAACAATCACACCAACTATTGCAAGATAGGTTGACTCATTTAGGGTTGGTTTTGATATGTGATAAATGGGATTATAACCCTTTTAATGATTTTTCATAGCCACACATTAAGTTTATTCACTCTCGTTGACCCTACTGGGAAAAGAGGCACAACCTATAGGAGGACAAGGATGAAATTTATGTTGAGCTGGCGCGTATTCCCACACAGGATCACAGAGGGTCATGACACAAATTTTACTTCATTGTGATGGAGGCTAAGGATAGTGTCTATATGGAATGCACCATGTACAACAAGTTGCGAAAAGAGGAAGGATGGACTGATGAGAAAATAAGAGCTTTCCAGAAATATCGCTAAGAAACAACATAGTTGGATGCCCCTTATGGAAGCTTGAAGGATGAATTTTTTTTGAAAAATGGTGGGATGATGAGCATGCAACCTCTGATTCAAGCACTAAAAAAGGAAATGACCCAAAAGGTGGGTCCGAAGAAGAAGAAGAAGTAGAAGAAGCGGGGACTTACATGTCCTCCACTCTGCAAGAGAAAAGCTCTACAGGATATCCCACCTATGTAACTACAAATGTGCAATTCAATGTATCAAGGGCCTCACACACACTCACTTGGGTTGCTAAGGCGAAAAGGGTGTTACAACAAAAATTGATAGTAACTGCCAAGGTTGAAGAAACCCCACCTGCAAAGTGGCAGTGTACAAAAACTAGTGTTGGAGAGGGTTCACAGGAACACGCCGCAAGACAGGTGCTTGTAGCTAGCCAGGAGTCTGGAAAGGATTAGGATCTGATAATGAGCAGGAAGGAGCCATCAACCAATAAACAGGTAATTTTCTCTCCTTCTCTTACCTCTCATTGCTTGGTATCTTCCACTATCTCTGTGGTAACTCCCACCATGAGTGTTGGCCTCTTGCTTCCCACCTTTAATCCAATGCATGTGAGAGGTTTCTCCTAGTTCTCACAAGGAACTCCATTTTCCTTCACTACCCCATGGACCCTTACACCAACTATTCTTGCTTAGTCCTTCCTTTCTTCACTTTCAGAAAGCTTACCCATTGTTGGCACCCCTACTACTACTATTGCCACAAATTCTCCCCTTCTCTCCAAACAAGCGTACTCTACAATGGCAACTCCTACACTGTTTCAACCCATGAGTTCCCCTAGTGATTCACCAATTGAACCTTGGCAAGCAATAAGCCCTTCTATTGGTTCTTAGACCAATCTTTGGAATATGCCTCCCTTCTCCCCGTAGACCTTCACTCTCTAGAAGAAGCAAATGCCTGGTATCCATTTGTGCTAACTCCCGGTGTTCCTTTCATAGGTTGGATAGTCTCGTTTTCAGACTAATTCATGGTACAGATTAACTCTAAAAGAGAAGCACACACAAACAGAATGCAAAAGTGCAAGGCCAAAGATGATAGCAGGCCAACGAAACCAAAGATTCAGACTCTCTATGATGAGACCCAACAAGTGTTGAAATTTGCAACCATGTACCCGATGGTGATCAAGCCACAAGGGGAAATGCTTCTTGACGATTACAAGATGTATGTAGTAGGGCTTGACATGAAGGTAGCTCATCCATAGGGTAAGGTTGAACTCATGGAGGAAACACAATAGCTGGTCACCTCTGATTTCCTTAAGACTAGTTGATGACTGAAGAAAATGGATGAACAATTCAAATCTTTAAGTGAAAAGGCTAGTTTCTTAGGGAAGAGGGAGAAATCCCTAGAAACATATATTGCATGTTTGACAGAAAGAGCGCTGATAGCTGAGGAGGAGAAGAAAAAGCTTCAGGAGGAGCTTGCAAAGGTTTAGACCATCAACCCCACTGTAGTTAAAAAGTTGCATGCTAAAAATAGGAATACCAGAGCCAATTGACTCTGGTGGAGTAGAATTTACAGCTAAGGAAGAGTTGGAACTTGGCGTAGTGTTGAATATGATGAAGGGATGACACAAAAGAATGAGGCACTGGAGCATCATTGGTCCTAGTATGAGTAGAAACTACAAAAAAAGATGGAAAATTTGAGGACCACAAGGCCTAGGTAGAAAAGGAGCTTTAGGAGACAAAGTCCTCTCTTGACAGAAAAGTGGTGAATTACCCCTGAGCTGAGGAGAACTAGAATAAATAAATGAGTAGCTTCAGGGAGCAATTGATGTCCACAAAAAGAAGAGGTGCAGAATTGGCCGAGGTCATTAACTCAAAGGATGTGAAGATCACCTCTCTAAAAGGTTCTCTCCTGACCTCCCCTGTACAGCCAGATCTTATTCCCTTGGTTAGGCAGTTGTATGTTTCATATTGGGAGAAGGTTAAAACCTTTTGCTTAAAACTACAACCCACACTCTTGTTCATTTCCAAGGTAATAAAACTAAGACAAGAAGTTCATAATACAATCAATCAATTCCCTCAATTCATCTCAGAAAGGGTTTCGAAAGCAAAGAATTTTCTCACCAAGCTATATTTGGTCTCTGATGAAGACCTTGCCAAGGTAGGGATTGAAGATCAAAACACTACCACCTAGATGACAAATAAATTTATCCATTGCCACTCAGCCTTCTAGTACACTAAAGTGGTCGTAGCTACTCTGAACCAAATGATGGACAACATGCGAGATAGTTTCTCCAAGCTAAGTGAGATGGGTCTATAGTCTTCGTTCCTTGAAGATGGCTCTATTGCTATAGCGTAGAAAATTGCAAAAATAATAGAGGAGAAGGAAAATGACTCGGGCACTTTCTAAAATTGCAGCCATCCTCCCACTATGACTAACATTGAAGAGGTTATTCATCCTTTAGCGCAACTACTTTCTCATTGTGAAGTAGGAGTTGGTTTACCCAAGACACTTCCTTATAAGGAAGCGCTCAACCTAGGTGGAGCACAGGAGAATTTGCGTAACCTGACAAGGCCATCTGAGGATGATTGGCCACCTCTACAGGTGGCTCTTTCCAGTCTTTGAATTTCATCTCCTGATGGATGGCGCTCTGGTCTATGAAACTAGAGGAATCTTGGGTTCTACATTCCTCAAGTGAAATGCCCCTAGTAGTCACCAAAAGTTGTGAATAAATATTCAGCAAGCTCCCTTCGGGTATATGTTTTTTGTTAAGTATCAACCCATGTATCACAATTTTCCACTCAGCCCTTTTTTTCAAACATCGTGGCCTCTGCCACGTGTCTTCCCTATGCTTCCCAAAGGTTTTCTTTCCTTCGCATTTAAAAAAGGCCCCATTATGCTGCCATGTTTCATTGCTACGCATAACTAATGACCACTTCCATTCGCTTTGAGTCAGGATCTGCTCCCATGCCACATGTCACCTAAGTGCAAGCCTTCGATGGTGAAATATAAAGGCTCACATGGGCTGCACTATGCAGCCATGTGTCCCTTTGGTGGGTTTTGTATTCGAGTGATGAATGTAGCAAGCAAAACTCCATGACTGGTTGTTGCATGTCACAATTGCTCTCTCCTACAAGGTAATGACACTTGTCAGCACCAATTTGTTGGGGACACCACCATCATTTGCAAGGGATGTACCTGAACAAGGGGTGACTAGATGCTTAGTTTCAAATCTTTTATGTTGCAACGGCTGGGAGGAGTACTCATTTTACATCATTGCTAGGGATTCTAAAATATTTTTTGTTATTGCTCGCCAAGGTGGTGGGAGTTATAGCTATATATACCTCTCTCTATTTTGAGGGAATGGTCCATATTTTTAGAGGAACATTGATCTTTAAAAAAGACATTAGGCCTTTATTATAGTTCTTTTTATTGCAAAGACTCTTAGACTGTGGCAATTGTTCGACCTTTCTATCTATTTATGCCATTTAATTAACTTTAGACTATGTTGCTATTGTCTGGATAATTCATTTAAGAATTTCTATAAATTGAATGCAAATTTCCTAGTCTAGATCATGTCTTATGACTCTTCTTGTTAGTAGGAATGTATGCAATGTTATTTTATGTCAATAAATGGATTGTCTATACTCTCATTTTTAGTTTCTGCCTTTTTGGGACATCATAGATTACCACTCGGGCCCTTAAATCTATGATTTATCATGCTTATTAACTAAGTCTTGGTGCATCTCCTTACACTTTATTTTTGTATATTTGGTTTTGTTTCCCATTCCAAATCCCATTATAGAAGAAGCTGACTTCTCTAAAAATTCGGAGGTCACTTATTTTAGCACAAAAGGTCACCTATAAACTGAGTTTCCCATAAGACATTGTTACCTTGTCAATTTTTGGCATCAACAATCTCCAATGGCCTAACAATTTTTAAAAAAACCAATGATATAACGATATAAGAAGATAATATTATTGAAATAGGAATTTAGCTCCCTTTTTGGTTACTAGGGAATTCTAAGTATAGCTTCCACCCTTTCTATATATTTAGATAAACATTTCTTTGAAGTAATGTATACCAAAACCTTACCCTCAATAATATCATATGTATATTTCTTTAGATTTAGAAATAATTTGTATTACCTACATCTTTATAACACTTTTACTAAATCAACAACATGATTTTCTCTTCTTTTAGAAAACATGGTCAAATCATCCATGTAGATGATTATACATTTACCTATTATACCTTTGGAAGAAAATTCCATAGGGTATGTGCAGGATCATGATGGAAAAAACAAGCCTTTAACTGGCAAAAAATTAAGAAAAATTAGAGTTAGGCAACTTGATGTAAAAATTTGAATAATTTATCTATATTATTTCAAAAACATGTAAGAATAAATTTTGTAGAAAATTGAATGTTTCTAAACTACTAGGTCTATTTAAAAAGAAAATAAATGTATTTGGTGAAAATTTAAAATTTCAATGCAGTAGTACTCAAATTTCAGGGAAAAAATAAGTAGGTGTCTGTCTGACCACCCTAACCACAATAAAATGATAATATTTTTTTATAAGATTTTATATATAAGTAGAGGACTCATGTCCCGATGTGATGCATATTTTTTTGTAATTTTTTTTCCAAGTAAATAATTAATTATGATTTTTTTATTACAACTTTTAAAATATATAAAAACTTGTGTGTCTGACCACCTTAACTTGGTCAAACATTCATGAAATTAATTTTGTCTTTTTTCAATCCTATAGTATGTGAAGCATAGAATGTGATGCATGTTTGAAAGCTATAGATGTTTTTCAATCAACCTATCAATCAAGACTTTAGTCATAATTCAACTAGAAAATTTCCTACAAATTCCCATTATATTGTCACTTTTTGGCCCATCATGATCCTACACATACCCCATAGTTCTCCAAAATATTACACTTGCATTTTATCAAGCCAAAAGGTATTATTTTCTAGGTAAATATTTCCCATGTGGTGGTGAAGACAATTTTTAATCTATCTTGTTGATAGTCAAACATCACCTAATTGTATCTTGAATAACCATGAAGAAAGGAAATTTGCAATCTACTAAAAATATTCAGGACCTCATCCAAAGAAGGAAACAAGTATTTTTCATCCATTGAAGTTCTATTGGGGTTCCTAAAGTCCACATATAGTTTAATTTATCCACTTAAATATTTCAAATTGGCATAACATTAGTCATCCATGTTGAATGTCAAATAGGGAAGATGATCGATAGGAAAAGAGTATCTTGATTACCTCTTAGAAGTGTAGAGGCTCTAATAATACATTAATTTTTCTTTGCTTTTATCACAATAGTTTTTGTTGTTGAATAAAGTTTGCACCCTTGCTAAGCTATCAACTATAGCAACCTATCGACACATGGGAACACTTCGAGGTTGTGGGTGATCTGGGAATGAAGTGAACCTCCAGATTGTGGGCTAGTTCCCCTTAAGATACTTTGAGAAAAAAACTGAAGAGTGACAAGGGAAAGAGTAAGAAGGATGTACTTAAATTTTAAAACCTATCACTAACAGGTGATACACCAAAGATCAAAATATGATAATATTGCAGAAAACTCACAGAAAATCTCAATAAAGCTAAAATAATCTCACAATATAGATATTTATGTTAATAAAAGTGAGTCTATGTAAGGTTCTGACTGTTCTGATGCTTAATAGAAGGAAAAACAAAGATGTTTTCACAAATAGAAACACAACAAAAAGAGATCACTAGCATAAACCTGCACTATAACACGATATTCTTTACATCCAGTACTGAAGGAATCTGATAAAATAGAGGATCACACGGGATTTTATCATTCAACTCACAAGCAATATTGAAACAATAAAGAAAAACTGAAAGGAAATGACTTTCTATTGAAAACAAATAAGGAGTGTATGTGTCACAGATCTGTAGTATTCATAAAGGAAAATGAGTTACAAAGTATGAATAATGCTCTTTTTTGCAGTCTCCTAACCAAGAACGCCTTACAAAAAGGAAAAAATGCCATATATACAAAAGAGTGTTGGCCCCCTGCATTAGGGTTTCAAAATGAGTCAGCGCCTGGACACGTCGGCCTCAAAAGTGCTTGGAATGAAGTCAATGAGGCATTCAATGCATATTACCTACTCATGTTGGTGAAAAATCGCTCCTGGGTAGGTCTTTAGATCTTTTACAGTTACTGCATTAACTTGTAGCCTCTGTGTCCACCCTCAAGATTTTGCCAAAGTTGCCTTGAATGCACTGCAACATGGTCATTAATGCCACTCCACCTTCTCTAGCCGACCTCACCAGCTGTCGTCATGACTTGAGGCTACCTCCCCTTCGAGAAACGGTATTAGATCTTTCTACTAGATTCAACACCATTACTGTCTGATCACCCTCGATCTCAGAGTAGAGTGATGTCGGCATGCTCCATCGATCTTGTTCACAGAGGAGGGCCGAATAGTCAAACTGCCTGTGATTTTCCCTAGCACCTTCTGATTGGTCGATTTTGTGCCAGGTAGGTTCCAAGGTGGTTAAAGGTTGCTTCAGAAGGGTCACACGTTGGTGAGAGGGGAATCGCGCTTCCTTCATGTGAGCATGATATACAGTAGCTATCAGCGTAACTTAGCACTATTGGTGAGACTTCTCACTGAGATGCAAAAGTTAGACTGATGCTCATTTCCGTGGGCAAGGTGATTGCTATCAAAAAGACCTCATAGAGATCTCTTTTCTTCATATTGATTCCTGCTTTTGTCATTGAGACCACATCACATCACCAAGAAATTTTATAGAATTCCTGCATTATCGGCGGGACATTGGTCTTTCGGCCAAACCTCTTGCCGGGCTCCTTATCTTTCGGCGATGAGTTCACTTTCTCTTCGGTTGGGGAGACATCCTTTAATCAACAAGATCTCTTGCCGATGTCAAATTTTCTTGGCGAGGCCCCTTCGTTGTCGGCTATACTTCACCCTATCGATGAGACATTATAGCGTGCAGTTAAGGTTACACCGACAGGCCAATCCATTCGATAAGACACACGACGATTGGAAATACCTTATGTTGATATCCTCATCTCCTACTAAAGGCACTCCTTTTCACTGAGACCTTTCAAAACTAGTGGGGGCGGGGAAAAGACGAAACAGGAACATGGACCAGGGGAGAAAGGGCGGAAGCAAAAGATAGATGAATCTGGTGAAACTGGGATTGGGAATAGATTCTGACCTAGTCCCACCTCCGACAAAACTCAAAAGAAAAAAAAGAAGGAAAACATAAGGGGAAACCAAGGAGGAGACAAGGCAGAACACAGGTCATGAAGAAAAGAAAGAAGAAAGAGCGGGACCGAGGTGGGAACCGGAATGAAAATAGAAACTAGAACTTTGGAAAAGTTCTAAGTTGGGGTCCCAACCTGGGCCCGAGCCCGTCAAAAGAAAGAAAAATGCATAAAGAAAGAACGGCAGGATCGGAACTAAAACTGATCCCAGGCAAGACACAGTGGGGGTGGGGCGGAAACAAAACTGAAACTGAAACCCTCTTCAAGTTTCAAGTTCGGACCCCGACCCGACTCTGCCTCCGACAGAAACAGAGAAAAAGGAGCATGAGAAAGACAGAAACGACAGAAGCGGGGGTGGAACTAGATCAGAAATAGGAACTGAAACCTTGGAAAAGTTCCAAGTTTGGATCCCGACCCGGTTCCGCCCCCGGTAGAACAAGGAAAAGGAAAAAAAGAAGGCAGAAAGGAAAGAGGGTAAGACAGGGCAAAAATAAAATGAAACCCACCCCCAAATTGAAGACTTGCACGCTAGGCTCAACCCTCTTGGGAGTCACACTTAATCCACGTGCCGAATTTTAACATTATTTTCCCCTGCATCTACACAAGAAGCAAACAGGTTAGGAAAAGTGATCCTGATGCAAGTGTTCCTTCACTTGGTCTTGAGAACCTCTGAAAACATGGTTTACCCTTCCTAATTGAGCCTATAGGTGAAAAATGGGTAATATTTATGGCAACCTTTGTTGGATGTTTGCCTACTAAACAAGTAGACTAGTAGCCTAGGCCTATCACTTGGGCATGGAGTCATTGGGACAACTCATAAAAGATCAAGAGTAGCTTTGTACATGGTTGTAACTCATCTCGAAACTCACTAAAGTAGGTCAGGATACCCAGGAACTTATTGAAAAGGAAAGCTGAAGTGAAAATATTTACCGTGCTGGGACATCACTTAGGGAATGAAAACTACACCTATCTCTAGAATTTAAACAACTATGTATAGGTTTAGGTCCTTACCTCAGAAGCAACGTTTGAGGTGAACCCCATTCACTGGGATTGGTTCCACTATACCATCTAACATAGATAGTTGGAAAGCATTATGTTGTTTCTCCTTAGTAATGATATATGGCCCAGTCCAAAGTGCATCAAATTTGGAGTGTCTTTGAGGCCTACTTTTAAATTCATCCCACTTTAGTACTGTCACCTTCCTGGAACACTCTGGGAGATGCCCTTTTATCGAATGACCTTTTTATTTGAGTCTGATATTGCTCCATCCTTTTTACTATTTCAGCTCTGAGTTCTTCAAGCTTAATTAATTGAGCTAGCCTTGTTGTCATGGGCTCCTCCTCAATCAAATCAAGTTGGTTTACCAGATCAAGGGCTAGAAGTTCAACCGAAATGGGTACTCTTGCCTCTTTTCCATACACTAGCATGTATGGAGAATGTCCTGTAGACCTCTTTGACGTAATCCTATCAGCCCACAAGGCTGATTTCAGCTTAGTGTGCTAGGCCTTCTGATTGTCCTCCATAGTTCTCTTAATGATCCTTAGGAGGTTCTTGTTAGTGGACTCAACCTGTCCATTGCCTTGCAGATAATAATTAGAGGATGTGCTCAGATATATACCATTTTTGACAGCCCAGTCAGAAATTTTAACACTCACAAAAGCAAGAGCATTGTCTGACACAATAGAATCTAGGATACCAAATCTAGTAACTAGCTCTTTGTAAAAATTTAGGATAGCAGACTCATTAGCTTCCTTGAGTGCCACAGCTTCAGTCCATTTTGAAAAATAATCAGTGGCTGTGAGTATCCATTTGTGGCCTGCACTAGATGGCGGGTTTATAACCCCAATAAAATTCAAACCCCATTTCATGAAGGGTTGATCAACCTGAACTGGTTGTAGTGGGAGGGCTGCCAACTTCTCTTTTCCAGTGAACATAGCACACTCTTTGCACCCTCTTACAATGTATGAGCATCTTTGAATAAGGTAGGCTAGTAATAGCCTCCTTTCATTATTTTAAGAGCCGTGGCTCTCAGAGAGAAGTGTCCGCCGGCTGGTCCTTGATGGAATTCATGCAATACTCTATCAACCTGATCAGCCTCAATACTTCTTAACAGGACACCATGAAAATATCTTCTAAATAGCAAACCACTTAAAAGAACATAAGGTATGGATTGCAGTCGATAATACCTTTTCCTGGATCTAGTCAGATCGGGAGGGCACTCACCAGTCAATAAAAAATGTGTCATTTCTGTAATCCAACCAATAGGAGTAGGTATGGCAGTTTTTTGTCCATCTTGGAGTGCTAAAACAAAACTTTCCTCTTCCTTTATACTATTTTTTTTGTCCTTAGTAAGCTGTTCCTAGAGACCTCTCCCTCTTATCAGTTTGGTAACCTTTATTTCGAGGTCATACTCCATCGCCTTAGTAACCCAACCAACTCTTCTATCATTCAAATCTTTATTCAATAAAAACTCTTTCACACTGGGATGAGCAACCATTAGTATAATTTTGTTATTGGAAAGCATGTGCCTGAATTTCTTTAAACTTCTTATGATAGGAAGAATATGTCTCTCTACAAAAGAATACTTGAGCTCGTAATCTTTGAGTCCTTTACTAAATAACACCACGGGCTATTCAGATCCTTCATCATTTCACTGTACAAGTATGGCTGAAAGCGAATCAATATTTCCATAGGCATATAAGATGAAATCCTTGGAAAAGTCAGGATTCAGAAGTGTAGGTGCGGTTGCCAGTGCCTCTTTTATAAGCTTAAAGCTTCTTTTCCAATCCTCAGTCCATTTGAAAGGTACATTCTTTCTCAACATGTGATTTAGTGGACTTAATAAATCAACAATGTCAGGGATAAACCTCCTGACAAAGTTAATCCTACCAATAAAACTCTGCAAACCCTTTTTATGCGCTGGTAAAGGAAGATCTAAAATAGCACTTATTCTTCCAGAGTCGATAGTGATACCTTGTTTAGATACCACATAACCAAGCAATCTTCCTTCGTGAATAGCAAACACACATTTTTTGGGATTAAGTGATATCTCGAATTCCCTGCATTTTTTGAAAACCTACCTTAAATGACTCAGATGATCCTTAGCCTCTTTAGAAAAAAACGTGATATCATCAAGATAGACTAAGACTATCTTGTACATTAAACCCTGAAAGGCCATATCCATGGCCTTTTGGAAGGTTGCCCCAGCATTAGATAAACCAAAGGGCATTTTCAAATAAGCCATAGTTCCCCATTTTGTGGTGAAGGCTGTTTTGTACTGATCTTCCCTTCTCACCAATATCTGGTTGTAGCTAGAATAGCCATCTAATAAGGAAAACCTTTCAGCCCCTAAAACTACCTAGAGTATCTGCTCCATAGAAGGCAGAGGATGACATTCTTTTAAGGAAGCCCTATTTAAATCATGAAAATCTACACAGAGTCTTATTTCACCATTTTTCTTTCTTACTGGTGCTAGGTTTGAAACCCATGAGGTATGCTTGATGGGAAAAATGATGCTACTTTCAATCAACTTATCTAGCTCTTTTTTCATCAAAGGTTCTAACTTAGGATTCAAGGGCCTTTGTTTTTGCCTAATAGGCTTGGCATTAGGCTCAAGTTCAATGGTATGTTGAGCAAGTTGGGGATTAAACCAATTTAAATCACTATAGTGCTAGGCAAAGATATCATTAAATTCTTGACAAAGCTGAATAAAAGCATGCTTCTCTTCAGCTGTACATACCTTGCCTGACCTAAGAAGCTTTTCTTTGAAGACCTCAACCTCTTCGTAGTGATCTTGTTGAACTTGAATACTTCCCTTAGGTTTTCTAGCTTCATCATCAGTTTTAAAAATAGATTCTAGGGTGACCAAGCCTTTGGAAACTTATTATTTTTGAGTTGAATGATCTGGTCACTGTATTGGTGTTGTAGCCTCTCCTGATTAGCATGTGAGAACTCAACTTCTTCTCTCAAAAAACTGACAATCTGCTAGTCACTATCAAAAACTTGCCAGTGTATATTATTATCAGGCACCACAGGCCTAACTACAATCTTGATATGTTGATTAGTTTTATCACTGCAAATCTCCTTTGGAATATCATGTTTAGCTCCCACAGCAGCTAATCTATCAGCCTGTTTATTTTGAGCTCTAGGAATGGAAATCAGATTAAATGCCTCAAATCCCTCTAAGAGGTCCCATACCCTATTCTTGTAAGACCTAACCATATCATTTTTAACAGCATTGAGCTTTCTTACTTGATTGACAACCAACTCACTATCACCATAAACTTTCAAACAGCTGATACCTCTCTGTCTCACCCACTCCAAAGCTTGGACTAGAGCTTCATACTCAGCAAAATTGTTAGAACAACTAAAATAGAATCTAAAAAATCGATAGTACTTCTGTCCTTCTGGTGATACCAGCATACATCCACCACCAGTACCTACTCTACTCCTTGAGCCATCAAAATACAACTCCCACAAATCATTTTCATGCTGCTCACCATGTTGTTCCTTACTCTTTTCAATATTAGGCACAAAAGAGTTAGTCTCATGCATCATATAAACACCAATATCAACCTCCTCCAATTTCTCACCTGTACCAACTTCATGAGCTTGAGGTGCCCACTCTTTAGGGAGAACATATGATGTTCTTTCTATTTGAATCTCAACCTCTTGATCAGCAGGTTGCTTTGCTTGTACACTTGTAAACAAGTTGGCATTGATAGGAGATGGATTGTAAGGCTCAACATGAACCTTGGCTATGGGTTCTAATTTAATCGTAGCTCTAGTGTCGTATCTAGTTCTGAACAACATCTGAGACCAATGAGAAGATAGGTAACCACCTATATTGTCTGTAAAATCCCTAGATAAACAAAGGGAAAAGTATGGGGGCAACTCAATAATGTATATATCCTGTGGTATTGCAAAATTGGGACAGGCATGTAGAGTTAAGCTCAAACCTTTTATGACTCCTACTATGTTCACAACAGTACCATCCAATTGTACTACCCCTTTCTCTAGTGGCTCATATTCAATTTCCAATTTATCGACAATTTGTTTGGGCATAACTGAACTACTAGCCCCTGAGTCAATCATACAATTGTGAACCAGATGGTCTCCTATGATTAATGACAAATAAAAGGGATGTGGCTTGGCCTTAGCAGCTTGTTGTTCTTTATCACCATCATTAGTATTAGCCAATGCAACCTTCTCCTTTTCTATACTAGGCTCATCTGAGATACTTAAACTAGATAAGGCTGATTGAAGCAGGTCCTTTTGACCTGAAATACTCAGAGAATCCCATATCCACATGGGTACATTAATTTTTTTCATATGCTCCAATATATTAAAATATGTAGCAGGCTTAGCCTGGCTTTTAGGGGAAATAGCATTACCTTTAACTGTAGGAGCTTGGGCTGATAAGTCAAACTGTTGCTTGCCTACCAAAGGCTGGCCCCTTGGTAGCACTCGGATTTGGTCAGCTCTTGACGATTGAGTCTAAACTGTATCAGGTTGATGTCCTTCATCTATTGCCCTCTTCTTGTTGTGTGTATTGTCTGCAATCAAAGAATCAGCGTGGACCACCCCACAAAATTCTTCCCCTTGCCAGTTTAGGAATGTAGACTCATGTGCCTGTTGCTCTTGTCATTGTACTTCAGCTGTTACAGGCATACTATTGTTCTAAACCATCAAGGCTTAGTTAAGCATCTCATTTACACAGGTACTTTGATTATGGGGTTGATTACATGGAAAGCACCACTCATAATATTGAACTAAATTGTTCTGGATAGGTGTAAGCTCTTTAGAAGTGCTTGCAACATTAGAGTCATAAGCTTGATGTGGCCTTGAGTTAGGAGCAAGCTTTTGGCCTTGAGTATAAGGCTGATAAGATGGTCTGTTGGTCTGATTTTGCTAGTAGTTGGATTGAAATGAGGACTGGTAAGGCTTAAAACCTTGATTTTGCTATTTTTTGAGATTAACCATCTCATTTCCAAAGGTCGTTAAAAGGCCTTTAATCTCTTGCAGTTCGTTAAACTGAACTGGAAACATGTTTAATTGACCATTACGCTGGGTATCAGGTGTTGGAAATTCTGGTGCACTTGGGATAACAACTAAAGGAGGAACTTGCATAGGGATTAGAGGCTGAAGAGCAAGAAATATTGGCATAGGTGGTCGTAGGTCAATTTTACCAGCCTATATGAGGCTGTTTTCAGCTCTAACGGCTATACTATATACTGCAAGAAGTGTATCACCTCCCATTGATTGAATCATTACAAAAATATCACTATTTAAAGCTCTTAAATAGTATAAAAATGCATGATTGGCAGTAGGTCTTATTGTTTGTGGGATTCTATCCCATGTCCTTTGAAAACAGTGATTGAAATCTAACATGTCTTCATGTGGAGCTCTTTTGATTGTAGATAGATGCTCGACCAATGACAAGTGGTCCAATTTATCTTCAAAAAACTTGCACAACTAGCTGCCTAACTCATCCCATGTGGCTATAGAGTTGATAGGTAGGCCTCTGAACCATTGTAAGGCTTTTTCCTTGAAGGATGCTGCCAATAATCTGAGTGTAACATTTTCTTCAATCACATGGTGAATAGTACACAAGTTGGCAACATCTTTTATATGCTCTGTTGGGGTGGTATGATCCTCCCCATAAAAATATGGTAAACCTCTTAAGGCAGTGAAAGGAATGTCATCATGCTGAGCCAGATTCACTGGGATGCCTTGGTTGAAAGCAACAAATGGTTGATTTCTCACTGCTAGAATCATTGTTACTGGGATATCCTTAGTGATAACAATAGGAACAATAGTATGTCCTCTAACAGTAGGATTCGACTTGGATCTTCTAAAATAAACAACTATCTTTTGAACCCTTTGGACTTCTCTCCCCCTTCGTCTAGGTGGGGACAAATGCAAATACTCAAAAATAGATGAATTACTCCTAGTCTGCACTCTTCTCATGAGCAGCAATGCACTAGAACTGCTAAGTCTGAGCTCGGAGTCGCCAAGTATGCTAAAATTTATCTCTTAAAGACTACAATTTTTTGCTACACATACTAAAGAGTAGCATGATAATTTTAATTTGAGACTGGAAACAGTTCTCAGTCCCATTGGGCTTGCCAAAAACTATTGTCAAATAAAGTTTGCACCCTTGCTAAGCTATCAACTATAACAACCTATTGACACATGGGAACACTTCGAGGTTGTGGGTGACTTGGGAATGAAGTGAACCTCCAGATTGTGGGTTGGTTTCCCTTAAGATACTTTGAGAAAAAAACTGAAGAGTGACAAGGGAAAGAGTAAGAAGGATGTACTTAAATTTCAAAACCTATCACTAACGGGTGATACACCAAAGATCAAAATATGACAATACTATAGAAAACTCACAGAAAAATCTCAATAGAGCTAAAACAATCTCACAATACAGAGATTTATGTTAATAAAAGCGAGTCTATGTAAGGTTCTGATTGTTTTGATGCTTAATAGAAGGAAAAACAAAGATGTTTTCACAAATAGAAACACAACAGAAAGAGATCACTAGCATAAACCTACACTATAACATGATATTCTTTACATCTAGTACTGAAGGAATCTGATATAATAGAGGATCACATAGGATTTTATCATTCAACTCACAAGCATTACTGAAACAATAAATAAAATTTGAAAGGAAATTACTTTCTATTGAAAACAAATAATGAGTGTCTGTGTCATAGATTTGTAGTATTCATAATAGAAAATGAGTTACAAAGTTGAATAATGCTCTTTTTTGCTGTCTCTTAACCAAGAACACCTTACAAAAAGGCAAAAATGTCATATATACAAAAGAGTGTCGGCCCCCTACATTAGGGTTTCAAAATGAGTCGGCACCTAGACACGTCGGCCTCAGAAATGCTTGGAATGAAGTCAATGAGGTATTCAATGCATATTCCCTACTCATGTTGGTGAAAACTCGCTCCTGGGTAGGTCTTTAGATCTTTTATAGTGACCGCATTAACTTGCAGCCTCCGTGTCCACCCTCGGGATTTTGCCAGATTCACCTTGAATGCACTGCGATGTGGTCATTGATGTCACGCCATTACTGTCTGATCACCCTCGATCTCAGAGTAGAGTGATTTCGGCATGCTTCGTCGATCTTGTTCACAGAGGGGGGCCGAACAATCAAACTACCTGTGATTTTCCCTAGCACCTTCTGATTGGTCGAGTTTGTGCTAGGTAGGTTCCAAGGTGGTCAAAGGTTGCTTCAAAAGGGTCACACGTCAGTGAGAGGCGAATCGTGTTTCCTTGATGTGAGCATGTTATACAATAGCTATCGGCATAACTTAGCACTGTCGGCGAGACTTCTTACTGAGCTACGGAAGTTAGACCGATGCTCATTTTCGTGGGCAAGGTGATCGCTATGAGCAAAACCTCATAGGGATCTATTTTCTTCATATCGATTCCTACTTCCATCGCTGAGACCACCTCACTTCACCGAGAAATTTTATAGAATTCCTGCATTGTCAGCATGACATTGGTCTTTCGGCCAAACCTCTTGCCAGGCTCCTTATCTTTCGGCGATGAGTTCACTTTCTCTTCAGTCGAGGAGACATCCTTATATCGGCAAGATCTCTTGTTGATGTCAAATTTTCTCAGTGAGGCCCCTTCATTGTCAGCAAGACTTTACCCTGTCGATGAGACATTATAGCGGGCGGTTAAGGTTACACTGACAGGCCAATCCATTTGGCAAGACACAGGACGGTCGGCAAGACCTTATGGCAATATCCTCATCTCCTTCCAAAGGCACTCCTTTTCACTGAGACCTTTCAAAACTAGCGGGGGCAGGGCCAAGACGAAACTGGAACCGGGACCAGGGGAGAAAGGGCAGAAGCAAAAGATAGATGAATCCGGTAGAACCAGGATCGAGACCAAATCCATCACTGAAACCGTTTTTCAAGTTTTAGTTTTAGATTTCGATCCGGTCCCACCTCCAACAAAACTCAAAAGAAAGAAAAAGAAGCAAAACATAAGGGGAAACCAAGGAGGAGACAAGGCAGAACACAGGTCATGAAGAAAAGAAAGAAGAAACAGCAGGACCGGGGTCAGAACCAGAACGAAAACAGAAACTGGAACTTTGGAAAAGTTCTAAGTTGGGGTCCTAACCCAGGCCCAAGCCCATCAAAAGAAAGAAAAATGCATAAAGAAAGAATGGCGGGATTAGAACTAAAACCGATCCCGGGCAAGACATAGTGGGGGCGGGGCGGAAACAAAACTGAAACTGAAACCCTCTTCAAGTTTCAAGTTCGGACCCTGACCCAACTTTGCCTTTGACAAAAAAAGAGAAAAAGGAGCCCGACAAAGACAAAAACGATAGAAGTAGGGGTGGAACTAGATCAAAAATAGGAACTAAAACCTTGGAAAAGTTCCAAGTTCGGATCCCGACCCAGTTCCACCCCTGGCAGAACAAGGAAAAGGAAAAAAAGAAGGCAGAAAGGAAAGAGGGAAAGACAGGGCAAAAATAAAATGAAACCCACCCCAAAACTGAAGACCTGCACGCTAGGCTCAACCCTCTTGGGACCCACACTTAATGCACATGCCAAATTTTAACATTATTTTCCCCTGCATCTACACAAGAAGCAAACAGGTTAGGAAAAGTGATCCTAATGCAAGCGTTCCTTCACTTGGTCTTGAGAATTTCTGAAAACATGGGTTACCCTTCCTGATTGAGCCTATAGGTGAAAAATGGGTAACAGTTTTATATTAGGCTAAAGAAGAATTGTGTGGGTGATTATAGAGTTGTCATATGTCTTTAAATCCTCATAGCTCCATCTTATTACCTCATGAAAGTCCTTCAAGATATAGATGTCTATACTTTTCCTCTTTAGTGTATTCCTTTCCCAAGAAGTTGCTTTTTTATGTTCTCCTCATCTCCCATGTTGCATGTTACAAGGTACTTCCATCCCTTATAATTAACATAGTTTCTTCTCTTACCCAAATAGTATTCATCATTGGGTCATCCCACAATAATTGGTTACATTTTTTGGACAAACTTGACATTAAAATCAACATTTTGAACAAAATCTTCACTTTCTGACACCTATAGTAGCTAAACTTTTAGGAATTTGAAGATGATGCAAACTAGTGATTTGTGATATTTTTTCTATAGATTTTTAATGTACTTTTTAAAAAATGAATTAAATTGTTTTTTTTTTGTGTCTCCTTTGATAACTAGTTTTTAATAGTAAACAACATTTTTAAAGTGGTGTGTAATATGTTTGGTATATTTTGTTTCTACAAAGGATAAAATTCTGATTCTTTTGAATTTAGATTGGTAACACCGATATCTAGCTCTTTCATTTTGCTTCATAATGTTTTGTTGAATATTTTTCTTTTAATTAAGTTTTGAATTCAAACCAATTATAATTTAGACATAGGTGTACTACGTTGAACATATAACATGTTTTATATGTATTTAAATTTAATTTTTGTTTTGTTGGAACAAGGACAGCAATACCTAGTGCATAGATATTTTTCAATTTTTTTACTAATTTACTATTTTTTCACATGTGTACAACAAAGAACTCAATATTCAGTGAAAACCCTATGTTCAATAAAGATTAAAAAAGTCAAAAATAAAAATAAAATAATTAAAATTATGGTTATTGTAAAGCTCATTTGGAGGATTGCAATACTGCAACTTGGTTGGTCAAGTTGACTCCATTTGGACCTTCAACCCAGGCTTCGAAAGCTAAAAACCTGCACAAATTTTGGAAGGGAGGGTGGAATGTCAAAAAAGGGGACTTTCGTTCGAAGGCCCCTTTGAATAAAGGCACTTTCATTTGAAGGTATATAGGGATCTTCATTCGAACATATTTTGTTCACATAAAAAAGGAGAAAAAACCTTCAAATGAGGTAATTTCCAAAAATGGAAAAAAGGGACCTTCGAATAAAGGTCCCTATTCATTCCTTTTCTAGAAATTCTTTTCGAATGAAGGTAGCTTTTCATTCCTTTTCTGGGAATTTCCATGAAAGGAATAAAAAGGGACATTTGTTCAAAAGTCCCTTTTTCCATTTTTATAAATTACTTTTGTTCAAAGGTTTTGACCTTCAAACGAAGGTCCACCTTCTAGTGAAGGTTCATTTTAAATACCTTTGCTTGAACGTACCTTCCTTTGAAATTTTTTTTTGAATTATGTGTTTTAGAGTGCTATTCTTGCACGGATAGATTTGCTAGAATTTTTAAATGTTTCCATGCATGTATATATGTGTTTTAATGGCAAATCAATTGTAGGATCTAAGGGTTAATTCCTCTAGAACCGTTTAGAGCTAAGGAGTGACAATTGACTCTTGAAAAGATCACAATCTCTAGAATGAGTTGTATTACTATAGGATAAGTTTCAACACTCCATGGTGGCATTTTGATCGATGATCTATCTCACCAATTGTTGACTCAATCACTACCATGTGGGATAGGGACTTTTGACAATCCTAGGATCGAAATTGCTATTAGTTATAACATGGATATATTTTTCCACGACTTTGACACGATCTCTCTTAGTTAGGATAGTGACACTTCTTTGAGAATGTGTCTCCAAATCAAAATACAAAAGAAATTCTTAGATCAATTGGTCTCCCACTAATTAAATGTTTAGTTAGTTCTTAGATTGTAGCTTAAGAAAATAAGGCTCAAGTTATAGAAAGGCCATCATCTCTTTATGTTGAGTTCAATTTGTATTTTAGATTAATACATAAACTCTCTTTCTCTATAATTTGACCTGCATGAGTTCCATTCAAATGCCAATAAGAAGAAAGTTTGTTTAATTGTAGAATAGCTCCAAATCCCTTTGAAAAGAGAGTCGGGCCCACTCGCCTAGACAAAGGAGAAATTATCAATTGTCTTTTCATTTACTGGTTTTTTTTTTAGAAGTTGTTGTAATATATTGTAATTAGAATAGCTATATGCATTGTCTCATCTATTAACTTGCAGACATTTCTCATGATTTCTTTCAGTGTTTAAATTCTGCTTGATTAGTTTCACATGTTTGTTTTATTCCCAATTCAATACTTGTTATGCAAGCATAAAGAATTAGTTGATAGATTAGATGTTTGCTTCCAATTGAAATTTTTTGCAATTGTGTTGTATAATGGATGCTTGCTTTCAATTTTACATGTGTGTGGTTTAATAGATGCTTACAAGCATGTGCAATAGATGTTAGGATAGTAAAATAGTAGGGATTGACACATTAATCATTGTCAACACTAAAAAATTGAACCATCATCTTAAATGATAGATTTACCACAGACAGTTCCAAACACCGCCCCAGATTGATAAATTAAATGATAGAATACTAACGACTACAATAAACCTATCAATAGACATAAAAATATAATAAAAAATTTGTAGTGCATATAAATTTTACTGCTACATTTTCCTCCTCTTTAGTATAATTACGATGGTCTATCTAGCAAGAGTATATTTGTATTTCACCTCAGATCAAGAGCATAAGATCTATGTCATTTTCTAAGTTGAATATATATGTTTGTATTTCACCTCAAATTGAACATAAGATCTGTGTCCTTTTTTAAGTTGAATTCATGAATCTATCTTCTAATGTGTAGATTTTTTATTTTTATTTTCAATTAGAACGGTAAACGAGCTATGACTAGTGAGGTCACAAATAGGGGACCTCATCCCCAACCTAAACACTCAACGATTACACCCCAACGGAGTTTGAAACTTGATGGCAAGAACAGTAACACAACTTAACCATCACACTATGTCACTATTGACAGTCTAATGTGCAGATTTAATCCTGAACTAGATGTACAATTTTACTTGAATGATGATTTCCGTAATACTTACTCTGCTCTACCATGTGAAAGAAATAAACGTGTTTGACAATCTAAAAGTTTTCTAGTGCACATTAAAATCAGACTGTCAATGTCCTCCTGTGTGTATGCCATTCAAATCTAATCTCTGTCAATGTCCTCCACTGTATGCCATTCAAATCTGATCTCTTTCAATCTCCTCCTGCGTATGCCATTCAAATCCAATCTCTATCTGTTTTGTCCGCAGCCTCCCAAATTCTTATTAAGAAGCTGCTCAGCAACGTGAAATGGTCAGAAGTCTACGAATGTACGCGCACGCAAAAGAAAATTCCAAACTTAGGAAAGCGAAAGTTGGTCCCGCTTCTTACGAACCTCCACCTTCCCCACATGCAATTGTCGGAAGTCTACCATTGTTGATGTGCAAGTCGCTGCTTTTTAACAAGGAGTAGAACAGCGATTTACCTGAGATCATTTGTGGCCTTGAGTGGATGACAAATTTGATGGAGTTGTTGCATTTCTTTTGTTATTTCATTACATCTTCCACTATTCACACATATAATATGTTGCATTTAAAGTAGATTCAAGGATTATGTCCATAGTAAATTATATATATCTAAATATGTAAGAGAATATGTATTTGTGCATGAAATTTTGGTTGCATGTGGTTGGATTAAACAATTAATAATAAATGCTAAATAATGGAATGAAATATACTTAGACAAATCTAGATTTTTTACTGAAAGAAATTTAGTATTATTTAGATTATCAAATATTTAGATATAGATTTAAAACATAAAGAATTGCAAATGAAGAAAGAAAGTTGTCATCAAATTGATAAAAAACATATAAATGAAAATAAAATGTTCACATTCAGCTATCAAATCAATATTTATTTGAAGTTTATGTGATAAGTGATATTTTGGAGACTTTTGCCATTAAGTTTACCATTAAACTTGTTTTAAATTATAAGTCCCAAACAACTTTTATTCATTGTAAAAATCTTTGCACATCTATTCTTTATCATTCTCAATTTATTATTTAGTACTTACTATTAATTTTTTAATTTTTAGAATAAAATGTATTTTTTCAAATGAAAAAAACAATTATTTATCATTATTTAGTATATACTATATTTTTTCAAATTTAGCACTTACAATTAGTTGTTTTGATTTTTGAGATAAAAATATCATATAAAATTGCATGAAAGTCAATGATGCAAAAAATAATATTTAATAGAAATTTTGATACTACTCATTGTTTATTTTGAAAGAATTATAGTAAACAAATTTAATACCAAAGAATCTTAGCAATTAGATCTATTTTATGACTACACAAGATAAATTTCGTAGTGTTCAAGAATTTTTTTTAGAGTAATTATTGAATTCAAGTATATTTATTCTTCAATTCAACTATATTTATAAAAAAATCTTCTAAAAATACAAAGACAACTAGTCATTTATCCACATGTTAAATTATGAAAGTCGATAAAAATAATGAAAAGAACTTATGAAAAACTACTACAACATATTATTTGATTTTGAAATATTTGCATGAATATGTAAAATATAAAGCAATGCAAGTGGAAAAGAAAGTTGCCATCAAGTTGGCAAAAGACATTGTAAATGGAAATAAAATTTCCCATCAAGAAGAGCTACTACAACATATTATTTGAAATATCTGCATTAAGATTTAAAACTTAAAGCAATGCAAGTGGAAAAAAAAGTTTCCATAAATTGACAAAATACACTACAAATGGAAATAGAATTATCCATCCAATTACTAAAAAGCTGCTACAACATATTATATGATTTTAAAATACTTACATTAAGATTTAAAAATTAAAACAATGCAAGTGGAAAAAGAAAGTTGCCATCAAATTGACAAAAGATGTTGCAAATGGAAATAGAATGAACATTTCTTCTTTTACCATTTAATGACAAATAAAGCAAGTTGATTTCCCATTTCACGACAAATGAAAGTTGTTTTTGATGACTCAAGAGTGGTTTGTAGACATGAGACATGTTTCAAGCTCAAATCTCACACTATATGCAACCTATTGACTGATTATTTTTAATAAAAAATATATTTTTCATAACTTCTTATTTTAATTTTAAAATTGTTTTAGTTATATTTTAAAATATGTTAATTTAGTATCTTAGTTACAATATATACGTATGAGAATTGATTCAATTAACAAATTCATCTATATATATTTTTAAATATAATTTTTATTTATCTATATATTTCACACATCATTCTCTTTTAGTTCTTGGATGCAATTGTTATCATTTTTACATTACATGGACACAATTGCTAACACAATCTTTTTTCCCAAATCTAAATCCACATCGCACCAATTCTTTATTAATCTATTTTTTTTTTTTACACAGTAATTTACTAAAAAAAAGGCCTAATTTGTCATAAGACATGTTTTAAGACCCTAAGATACACAATAATAGATGATCGAGGGTTCATTTGTGATGTAGGAGCATCCATGGCCTTGTGCAATCCTGTAGCACCAAAAAAAAGTTTGATTTCTTTTTGGTTAATTTTGGAGTGGAATTTCATTTGATTTATGAAATTCAAATTTTGATTGTGGGAGAAATGCAATTTTCCATTTAAATTGAGTCAAATTCATTGGTGACATAGTGGAGACCAAGTTTAGTAAAACAAAAAATCAAGAAAAAACAAATATGGGTGTGGCTTCTTGGAGTTATAATTTCTTTGAATTTTGTTTTTAATTCATTCAACCAAGATTCCTAAAAAGTAGGAACTCAGAGGTGGATGCCCAAGAATGGGAAAAAGTAGTTTTTGCTTTTATTGGTGAAAGCAATGTTGGAATAAAAGCCATGAAATCCTCCAACAGGTAGTGGGTGTAGTGGAGTTGTTTTATTGCAATATTTTATTTATTTTTTTGGAGGAAATTGGTAAAATTGGAGAGAGTGGCATTGTAATTGGGAATTTTGAATGAAATTCATTGTAATGTAAGTAAAATGAAAGGCAAATGCATTGTAATGCAAATCCTAGGAAATACAAAAGGAAAATTTAAATCTCATTTTAGAGTTAGTCTTTCTAGAGAAAGGAAATAGAAGAGGCCAGGCGTAGCATACCTCCAGAGAGTTGTTGGTGATGCTAATGGAAAATTTGAAGGATTTGTAGATGATTTGATATCTTCTAGAGTTGCAGAGATTGATATGTGAAGTTGCATTGTTTGATTTTGTGTTGTTTGTATACATGTGAAGGTTGAAATCCAATCTTTGATTGCTGAGACAATATTTTGATTTTGATTTTCTGATTTTGCATACTTTTCCAAGGGCATGTAATAGCCCACATCCCTCAGAGGTTGTTTGTAAGTGTGTGGTTGTGTTGCAGGTGAAAGGTTGTGTTGCAACCTTAGATTTTGATGAATACAAATCTATTTTATTTTTTTAATTTTGTATGCATCTAAAGGAGCATGTAATAGTCCACAACCCTTGTAGTTTTATGTTATTTTTTGTTAAAATTTTAGTGGTTGAATGAAGGATTTTTTTTGGCTACAAATTGCAACCCATCTATGCAAAAGTTGTAGAGATAGAACTTTTATTTTTGGTGTTATTTGTATTGGGCGAGAGTGAGAAAAGAATTAATTGTGAGAGTAAATTTGAATCAATTTACCTCTCATTCCATCAGTGGTATCAAAGCAAGGTTAAAATTGAGTGTGTGAACAGATCGTCAAAGAGAGGTAGCTTGCACCAGGATTTGTGTGTTGTGGGTTTGCAACCATGTTTTCTAGAGGTAGAGGAAGAGGAAGAGGAAGAGGAAGAGGAAGAGGAAGAGGAAGAGGAGAAAATTTTGTAAGGGATGATGATTTTAGAGCTTTGAGAAGGCATGTTGAGACTCTACAAGAAGAAATAAGAAGGGGATTTGCAAGAAATAGAGACCCAAGAAGTGAATATGGTGAAGATGAAGAACAAAGAACAAAGAATGCTAGTTTGGATACTGAGCAAAGAGAAGAAATTGCAGTAGTTGCAAATGACCCACTGCTAAAAGCTTTAACAAAATTGGGAAAGAGACCGAAAATGGATGTACCTACCTTTAACAGAAGCCTAAACCCAAATAAATTAATAGATTGGCTGAATGAGATGGAGGAGTATTTCAAATTTCAAGAGCTATAAGATCCAGACAAAGTAAGATATGCAAAAACAACGTTGAAAGGACATGCCTCCATATGGTGGAGAGGGATTCAATTAAAAATGGGAAGAAGGGGAAAAGAAAAGATTAAAAGATGGGATAAAATGTTGGAAAATATTAGAAGACAATTTATTCCTATGGATTATGAATTGGACCTACTCAAGGAAATGTAAGGTTTGAGATAGGGCAGCAAGAATGTGAAAGAATATATAGAAGAATTCCATATAATTCTTATTAGAACGGGACATTTTGAGGCGACCAAAGAAAAGGTTGCAAGATACATAAATGGGTTGATACCAAGCATTCAAGAAGAAATGGCACTTGTTGGAGTTGTGAAAATGGAGGATGCTTATCAAATAGAATTAAAAATAGAAGAAAGAATAAATAGGAGGTTTGAAACTAAGTAAAAAGGAAAGGGTAAATATAATTTGCAGTAGTATGAGGATCAGATTGGATAAATTAAGGGAAGTAAGGAAGAAAGAGGGGAGAGTTCAAATCAAACCCATGATCAAAGTTCCAAAGGAAGAGGAAGATCAGGTAGAGGATTTGGAAGAGGAAATTACAAATTAACTTGTTTCAAGTGTGGAGAAGAGGAGTACAAATAATATGAGTGTCCTCATGAAGAGAAAAGACCAAGAAGAAGGATTGAAAATCAGAATAGGACAGAAAATGTGAATTGAGAAGATGCAGGATCATCACATTTCGAAGGAGGACAATGTTAAATGAAGATGATCAATCCATTCAAAGGATAAGTTTGTTTAGGACAAGATGCAAGTGTGAAGAAAAGACATGTAATGTCATTATTGATAGTGGAAGCACAAAAAATCTTGTGTCTGATGAAATGGTAAGAAAATTGTAGCTAGAAAGGAAGAAGCACCAAAATCCATATCAGATAGCATGGGTACAAGATTACAAGAAGCTTTTGATCAGCGAACAATGTGAGGTCAAATTTAAGATAGGAGGCTATTATGATGAAGTTTTATATGATATTCTCCCAATGGATCCTTGTCATATTCTTCTAGGAAGACCTTGGCAATTTGACAAGAAGGAGATGTGTGATGGTTATGAAAACACATACACATGTTGAATAAAGATGGAGTGAAGCACAAATTGAAGCCATTGAAAGAAGAAATGGGTAAGGTTTGCAGCAATTCAAGTTCTTGTTTGGTTGATGAAATCAAAATTTTAGATGGTTTGAAGCAAGAATATGTTGGCTTTGTTAAAATTAACTATGATGAAGATGAGAAAAGCAATTTGTTCACTCAAATTGAAGAAGAGACCAGGCCTAGCATACCTCCAAAGAGTTGTTGGTGATGCTAATGGTAGATTTGAAGGGTTTGTAGATGATTTCATATCTTCCAGAGTTGTAGAGATTGATATGTGAAGTTGCATTGTTTGAGTTTGTGTTGTTTCTATGTGTGAAGGTTGAAAGCCAACCTTTGATTGCTGAGGCAATCAAGATTTGATTTTTATTTTCTGAATTTTCATACTTTTCCAAGGGCATGTAATAGCCCACAACCCTCAGAGGTTGCATGTAAGTGTGTGGTTGTGTTGCAACTTTGGATTTCGATGAATACAAATCCATTTGAATTTTTTATTTTTGTATGCATCTAAAGGGGCATGTAATAGTCCACAACCCTTGTGGTTGTATGTAATTTTTTGTTAAAATTTTAGTCGTTGAATGAAGAAGTTTTCTGGCTGCAAATTACAACCCAGCTATGCAAAAGTTGTAGAGATAGAACTTTTATTTTTGGTGTTATTTGTATTGGGTGAGAGTGAGAAAATAATTAATTGTGAGAGTAAATTTGAATCAATTTACCCCCCATTCCATCAGCGGTATCAGAGAAAGGTTAAACTTGAGTGTGTGAGTAGACCATCAAAGAGAGGTAGCTTGCACCAGGATTTGTGTGTTGTGGGTTTGCAACCATGTTTTCCAGAGGTAGAGGAAGAGGAAGAGGAGAGAATTTTGTAAGGGATGATGATTTTAGAGCTTTGAGAAGACATGTTGAGACTCTAAAAGAAGAAATAAGAAGGGTATTTGCAAGAAATAAATACCCAAGAAGTTAAGATGGTGAAGATGAAGAAGAAAGAATAGAAAATGCTAGTTTGGATACTAAGCAAAGAGAAGAAATTGTAGCAATTGAAAATGACCCACTGCTAAAAGCTTTAACATAAATGGGAAAGAGACCAAAAATGGATGTACCTACCTTTAATAGAAGCCTAAACCCAAAAGAATTAATAGATTGGTTGAATGAGATAGGGGAGTATTTCAAATTTGAAGAGATATAGGATCCAAAAAAGGTAAGATATGCAAAAACAAGATTGAAAGGACATGCCTCCATATGGTGGAGAGAGATTCAATTAGAAAGGGGAAGAAGCGGAAAAGAAAAGATTAACAGATGGGATAAAATGTTGGAAAAACTTAAAAGACAATTTATTCCTATGGATTATGAATTAGACCTGCTCAAGGAAATGCAAGGTTTGAGACAAGCCAGGAAGAGTGTGAAAGAATATACGAAAGGATTCCATATAATTCTTATTAGAACTAGACATTATGAGGTGACCAAAGAGAAGGTTGCAAGATATATAAATGGGTTGAGACCAAGCATTTAAGAAGAAATGGCACTTGTTGGAGTTGTGACAATGGAGGATGCTTATCAAATAGCATTAAAAATAGAAGAGAGAATGAATAGGAGGTTTGAAAATAAGTAAAGAGGAAAAGGGTAAAAATAATTATATTAGTATGAGGATCAGATTGGAGACACTAAGGGAAGTAAGGAAGAAAGAGGGGAGAGTTCAAATCAAACCCATGATCAAAGTTCTAGAGGAAGAGGAAGATCGGGTAGAAGATTTGGAAGAAGAAATTACAAATTAACTTGTTTCAAGTGTGGAAAAGAGGGGTGCAAATCATATGAGTGTCCTCATGAAGAGGAAAGACCAAGAAGAAGGACTGAAAATCAGAATAGGACAAAAAATGTGAATAGAGAAGATGCTGGATCATCACATTTCAAAGAAACGGAAGATGGTGAAACTTTAATGGCTAGGAGGACAATGTTAAACGAAGATGATAAATCCATTCAAAGGATAAGTTTGTTTAGGAAAAGATGCAAGTGTGAAGGAAATACATGTAATGTCATTATTGATAGTGGAAACACAAACAATCCTGTATAGATGATGAAATGGTAAGAAAATTGCAGCTAGAAAGGAAGAAGTGCCAAAATCCATATCGGATAGCCTAGTCTCTTCTATTTCCTGGAAGATAGGAGGATATTATGATGAAGTTTTATGTGATATTCTCCCAATGGATCTTGTCATATTCTTCTAGGAAGACCTTGGCAATTTGACAAGAAGGAGATGCACGATGGCTATGACAACACGTACACATTGAAGAAGGATGGAGTGAAGCACAAATTGAAGTCATTGAAAGAAGAAATGGGTAAGGTTTTCAGAAATTCAAGGTCTTGTTTGGTTGATGAAATAAAAATTTAGATGGTTTGAAGCAAGAATATGTTGGCTTTGTTAACATTAACTATAATGAAGATGAGAAAGGAAATTTGTTCACTCAGATTGAAGAAGAAATCTCAAGTGAAATGAAGGTAGTAGCAAAGGGTAAGGTAAAACATGATTTTATTATTTCCTTTGATGAGAGAGAGAGAGTGAAGAAGTAGGTAAGTTAGTTGCAATAGAAAATTATTTTGATAAAGTTTAATTTGAAGGTTAATGAAGAGTTTTTTGAAGAGTACTTGTTTGAGAACAATGTAAGTGAAAATGTCTTGATTGGTGGGCATGATTCCTTGTCATGTAATGTTGAAATTGATCCTTTAGATGGTATTACTAATGATTTTTTTAGTGAAGGAAATCAAGTTGCAATAGTGTTATATCTTTCAGAAAGCATTGGAAAAGTGAAAATTCATGAAGAAGTAAGAAAACACATTCATAAAGTGAATTTTCAACACAAGACTAATGTTAATTTGAAGAGAAGATAAAAAGAGTCCCAAGTTGGTGATGAGGTATTGGTGAATTTGAGAAAGGATAGGTTTCCAATGGGTAACTACAAGAAGTGGAAAATGAAGATGATTGGACCTTGTCGGATTATGAGAAAACATGAACCAGGTAATGCTTATGAGGTAGAATTACCCAATGACTTAAATATTTCTCCAATATTTAATATTTCATGTCTAACCATATTCCATGAGGTTGAAAATGATAAATTTTCAGCAACAAGACAACCACAAGAATTCACACCTACTTCAGAGAGTGAAAAGATTGAAGCAATTCTTGACGGCAAGGTGAAAAGAAGCACAAGGAAGAAGCAGTATATGGAATATTTGGTGAAATGGTTTGGAAAGCCTGTGGAAGAATATTCATGGCTATCTGAGTCTGAAATTAATCATCTTGTATATCCTCTTGGAAAGTGATAGGATCACTTTTTTGTTACTGTGGGTGTCTGATGTAGGAGCATCCATGGCCTTGTGCAATCCTATATCACCAAAAAAAGGTTTGATTTCTTTTTGGCTAATTTTGGAGTGGTATTTTATTTGATTTATGAAATTCAAATTTTGATTGTGGGAGAAATGCAATTTCATGTCATATGAATGTAATTTCAATTTTCCATTTAAATTGAGTCAAATTCATTGATGACATAGTGGAGGCCAAGTTTAGTAAAACAAAAAAATCAAGAAAAAAAAAATATGGGCTTGGATTCTTGGAGTTATAATTTCTTTGAATTTTTATTTTAATTCATTCAACCAAAATTACTAAAAAATAGGAACCCAGAGGTGGATGCCCAAGAATGGGAAAAAGTAGTTTTTGCTTTCATTGGTGAAAGCAATGCTTTCATTGGTGAAAGCAATGTTGGAATAAAAGCCATAAAATCCTCGAGCAGGTTGTGGGTGTAGTGGAGTTGTTTTATTGCAATATTTTATTTGATTTTTGGAGGAAATTGGTCAAATTGGAGAGAGTGGCATTGGAATTGGGAATTTTGAATGAAATTATTGTAATGTAAGTAAAATGAAAGGAAAATGCATTATAATGCAAATCCTAGGAAATACAAAAGGAAAATTTCTCATTTTGGAGTTAGTCTTTCCAAAGAAAGGAAATAGAAGAGACTAGGAGTAGCATACCTCCAAAGAGTTTTTGATGATTTTAATGGTAGATTTGAAGGGTTTGCAGATGATTTGATATCTTTCAGAGTTGCATAGATTAATATGTGAAGTTGTATTGTTTGAGTTTGTGTTGTTTGCAAGTGTGGAGGTTGAGAACCAACCTTTAATTGTTGAGGAAATCTTTTGATTTTCATTTTCTGATTTTGCATACTTTTACAAGGGCATGTAATAGACCACAATCCTTAGAGGTTGTATGTAAGTGTGTGGTTGTGTTGCAGGTGAAAGGTTGTGTTGTGACCTTGGATTTTGATGAATATAAATCCATTTTGATTTTTGATTTTTGTGTGCATATGAAGGGAAATGTAACAATCCACAACCCTTGTGGTTGTAAGTAATTTATTGTTAAAATTTTAGAGGTTGAATGAAGGATTTTGCTAGATGCAAATTGCAACCCACCTGTGTAAAATTGGCAGAGATAAAAGTTTGATTTTTGGTGTTATTTGTATTGGGAGAGTATGAGAAAAGAATTAATTGTGAGTAAATTTGAATCAATTTACCTCTCATTCCATTAGTTTGTTAAAATATCCCAATAAAACTACTATGTCAAGCCTAACAAGAAAAAAAAAATGTTCCTATGCTACTAATAAAGGGAAAACAAATTTCTTTATTGAGGGAATTTCAAACCCTACCTCTTTGAAGGTGGCAAGGAACATGATTTTTTGAACTTCTCCTTCAACCTCTATTCCTAAGGGGAAGAAAGGTAATCCCCACTCCTATCTTTAATGATATTATCTTGACCACAATTCCTAAAAGGAAGAAAGGGAAGAAGCTATAGGAGCCCCCCACAAAGGATATCCTTATATCCCTTAATGATAATGTTAAGATTTTGAACTCCCCTTGCAAAGCTAATAGTAAGAATGCTAAAATAAAGTCAACTTCGACTAATGTTACTGTTGATTCCACTTTTGATATTCCTGAGGATGACATGGCTAGAGAGGATAATGTTGTTCACTATGGTAAAAGAAGGTCTGTGAGGTTGGGAAATGCTTTTGTCAGAATTAGCAAGTTAACTTGTACTAAGAAGAAGGAAGGTCATGTGGCTGATAAAGGGGATGATCATGATATTCACTCACTGTCTAATTTTGAGGAAGATATTTAAATTGAATATGTTGGCTTTCATTCACTACTTGAATAGATTGAATATTATTTGTCCCATTCACTTGCCAAAGTGGGCACTTTGGAGGTTGATAATGAGGAGGTAAATAATAGTATCAAGGAGATGAATACTAATGGAGAGAAGATTGATAATAGTGAATAGAATAATAAAGAAGACATCAAGGAGGACCTATTAGATACATATTGTTCTAAGATTGCAGAATGACAAAGTAGAGTTGACAAGCTAGAGGAACTACATGACAAAGTCACATGATGTCAAAGCTTTAAAGATAATTGGACCAACATGTATGAAACTATAAATGTATCAACATAAGCTTGTCAAAATAGAAAAATTATATGAACGAGATGGTAAAAATAACATATGAGATAATGAGAAGGTTTGTTATTAAGGTCCAAATATATAGTTTAATATTAATAAGTGTAAGAAACAACAAGATATGGATGATGATGTATAGGTCTCCAAGAAGAAGAAGAACTAGTAGGATGATCAATTTTTAATTAGAGTGGCAAAATGGGATGAAAACCTTAGAACTATGAGTGAGGATTAGGATTCCTTACTCTAGCTCTTGTGTTTTTCGTATTTTATTTTGGTTTAATATTTTTCTTGTTGTCTCTTTGTTGTTCTCTTTTTGTGATGTTAGTGTTGTTTGGTTTGGCCTAATGGCCAATCAATTGGACTATTTTTATGCTATTAAAAATTTATATCTTGATTTAAATTTTTGAACTTTGTTTAATGCAAGGGATTGGTTCCTTTCCTTTCTTGTATATATATATATATATACTAAATGTCTTGTCATGTAATTATTGAGAAGAGAAAAAAAGTAGGCTTGAATAAGGTGAGGCAAATTGAACTGCTTCAATCCTAGCTAAACAAGATTCTAAAGGTATTCATCAACATCATCCAATCTTAAAAAAGATAATAGCTAAAGGAAAATGAAATTTTCATGTGTACAAGAACTTATGATAGAATTACAAAAAGTGATGGAATCACAAAATATTAGCTAGGATCACAATAGTGATCCCATCCAAGAGAATAGAATAATCAATTTAAATTTTGCATTGTTGTTTGTAAGTGTTCATACTATCATAATATACTCACAATTAACTTCTTCTCACACATCATTAAATCCATCATGTTGAAATAGATATATAATTTCATCTTATAGAAACATAGAAAAAGTGAAACCCCAAGATTTGACCCTAGGGTAAATTATTTTTTTTTCAAAATATTTCATGTTGAAGATTTGAGTGGTAGTGGGGGTTTGATGGATTTGGACAAGTTATATGATTGACTTACAATTTGATAGGTGATTCAACCAGCCCCTGACCCAATCCAAAAATATCCTAAGGATGAAATGGGTAAGTGCAAAACGATGGGGACCAAAAAGGGGTGTTAAGTGGCCACTTTTTTTTTTAATTAGGAAATATTGACCTTGGATGAGAAATTGAGGATACTTACACTCAAAATTATAAGATGCAACAAAAACAATGTTCATAGTGCTCTAAATCTACTTTCAAAACTACTATTTTTTGGAAAATGGTAAAGATTAAAGGGTTCAAAAAAGGGAGCCACATAAATTGGTGTTGTTTTTGTCAGAAAAAACATAAAATAGTGTGTTATAACCTAATTTTATTTCATATTTATTTAAATACAGAAAATATAATTATTGATGAAATTCAATCAAATATTAAATGGAGATTCTGGAATATTCAAAAATTGAATGAGAGGAGTTGACTAATGTTTACTTTGTGAACTTTTGAAAAGTATTTTATATGTCATCAAGAATTGAATATTACTGATCAATTTGCAAGTGCAAGTATGTGTAGTTACAGGGTGCCAGGTTGAAAGATGAGAACATAGTTGAAGTAGGATTGTTTAGCCAGATTGAATGGTAAGCCAGTTGGAATCTGGGTGCACACACCACAAATGGTGTGATGACTTGCATTTGAATTAAGTTGCATATGTAAGAGAATGAAATTGGCTGGCTTGAATTGTCTTGTTATTGAAAATAATGGCTTGTAGATTTAAAATCTTTCTATTCAAAACTTCGTGTCTGAAGAAATGAAAGAAACTTCCTTTTTAATATATATATATATATAGAATGCTCAAATTTGAAATTTAAGTTCCTAAATTGTAAGTAATGATGTATGGAACTTGTAAGCCATTACAAACAACTTATTCATGAATGTGTAAATATAAATATAAATATACATATGCATATATATATAACTATATATATATGTATGTAAAATAAATACGAATACATACATACATACATATATACATATATATATAGTTATATATGTATATATGTATATATGTATATATATGTATATATGTATACATATATATATGTATATATGTATACATATATATATGTATATATGTATACATATACATATATATATACACACACAAACATATATATATACATATATATATATATGTATACATATATGTGTATATATATACATATATATATATACACACACACATATATATAGGTGATCACACAATAGTGGTTTACAATTTTTGGCCAAAATGGACACTGAAATTATTATTTTTAACTAAATCTTCAGGATATGTGCAGGATCATGATGGGCCAAAAAGTGGCAATATGATGGGTATGTGGCTGACGACTATTTATTTATACAAAATTGATGAAACGAAAAAGGGTTTTTAAAGGAGAATCTCAACTTTCCACCGATATAAATTATGCTTTATTTTGAATTTAATAAGTAATTATTATTCATTTTCTATTCAAATTATGACTAAAGTCCTAATTGATAGGTTGATTAAAAAACATCTATAGCTTTCAAACGGTATCACATTTTTTGAATCCAAAACATTCGTCACATTATATGCTTCACATAATATAGGATTAAAAAAGAGAAAAAATGAGTTTCATGAATTTATGACCAAGTTAAAGTGGTCAGACATACTAGTTTTTATATTTTTTAAAAAGTTGTAATAAAAAATCATAATTAATTATTTACTTGGAAAAAAATTACAAAAAAATATGCATCACATCGGGGCATGGGTCCTCTACTTATATCTAAAATATTATAAAAAATAACTATCATTTTATTCTGGCTAGGGTGGTCAGACAGACACCTTCTTATTTTTTCCCTGAAATTTAAGTACCATTGCATTGAAATTTCAAATTTTCACCAAATAGACTTTTTTTTTAAACAAACCTAGTAGTTTAGAAACTCCATTCAATTTTCTATAGATTTGATTCTTGCATATTTTTGAAATAATATAGATAACTTATTTAAATTTTTATGTCAAGTTTCCTAACTCTGATTTTTTTGAATTTTTTGCCACTTAAGGGCCTGTTTTTTCCATGATGATCCTACACATGTACCCTTCACATTCGAGCACCTATAGCGACTAAACCGTGAGAAATTTGAAGATGATGAAAACTAGAGTCTCATCACATTTTGTTTCTGGATTCTAAAAAAAAAATTCAAAATTTTTGGAATCAGATCATTGCACTTCTTTTTCCATCTCCCACGAAAACTAGTTTTTTCAAAAAAATCATAAAAAGTGACGCACACCGTATAATGCATAAATTTTTTTCCATGAAGGATAAAATTCTAATTCTTTCGAATATAGATTTGTAACTCCTATATCTAGTGCTTCCACTTGGTTAGATATTTTTTTATTGAATATTTTTTCTTTAATCATGTTTTGAAGTCAAACCAATTACAATTTAGACATAGCACGACCATATAACACGTAACTTTTTTTTGTATATATCGAAATTCAAATTTTTTTTGCTGAATCAAGGACTTCAATATCTGGTGCACTCATATTTTACAATTTTTTTTGATAATCTGATATTTTTCCACATGCAGAACAAAGACCTTCATTTTCAATGAAAAACCTATGTTTAATAAAACTAAAAACATATTAAAATTATATTCGTTGGATAGCTCATTTTGAGGACTACTTAATCCTAGTTGGGTTTGTGAAGATTCCTCCATTTTCATCCTTAACCTGAGCTTCAAAGTGTAAAAATTATGTTTTTTTGTGTTTTAGTGGGAGAATGAGGAATAAGGGGGGTTTGTGCAAACCCATAGGGGTTCAAGCAAATCCCTAGGGGTTCGCTTGAACTAGGGTTCACTCGAACCCTAGTTCAAGTGAACCACCCTCAATATGCATTTCCGTTTGTTATTTTGGGCGAGAAATGTGGGCCCAGTAATTAATGGGTTCACTCGAACCCTAGTTCAAGCGAACCCCTTTTGGGTTCGGTCGAACTTGTAGGTTCATTCGAACCCCTAAAACCATTTTTTGTTCCATGGGGTCATTTTTTCTCTGTTTTCCTTCATCAAATTGTCAACCAATATTGTGGCTTCACCCATCTAATACATATATATATATATCTATATCATATATATACATACATATACATACATATGTACATATATATAATTTATATATATTTATTTATTTATTTATAATTCAAATGGATGACTGATATATTAAGAATTGATTTGTTAAAAAATAATGGAGAATCCACATAGGTAGCACATAGAGGAGTGGACTACCACTAGATTAATGACCACATTCAAACCCAATAAAGGCTGACAACTAGGCAATAATGTTGACACTGGTAACATGCAGAAAGGAGAGATGTTACCATTTTTGTTTTATCTTGAAGGCTCTCGAGTGAAAAAATAGAGAGCCTAGGGTTAAAAGGAAAAAGTAGTAGGGGAACTTGAGGCCAGAGGAAAATCAAGGGAAACATCACAAAAGCTTGCCAAATTTGAGGTAAATCGATTCCTTGCAACCTTCAACTTGACTTAATTGCTATTATCAAAACATGTGTGAAGTCTTTATTCATTTCAATGTAGTGTTATCACATCACCATAATAAGTGAAACATTGTTCTATGTTTGATACGACCTTGAGGTCGATTGCAAAGAAATTTTTTATTACCTTAAGGTAGTCGCTTGGCTTGCAGCTAGTGTAGTATGGATTTCTCCATGTCTTAGAGTCTACACGATTAGTGTATAGGGCTAGGCCGAGGCTCAATGAGCTTCAAAGGTTCGGCCATTACCATTATCTGCATATAGATGCTTTTCCTATGAAGGCCATCAAAATTTATTTCGATGACTAAGTAATTTGTTAAGATAAATCCTTGTGTAGGATTGACCACGATCTTATAGGAGGGTAGGAAATCCCCATTTATATTATGCGTATTTCATTTGTATTTTATCAAATTCATGTTATAGTATGGAACAATAACAAAAAGAGGCTTGTCGAAGGTCTCTTCAGCCTTGCATTTGTATGAATATCATATTAGGTAAGAAAATGACCTCATTCGATAGGAACGATTGTATGAGTTTAAGCTTCAGACACACCAAGTCTTGCTTGAGTCGATCTAGATGATCAACATGGTTGATTTCCTTCATGTCAAAATGAAATAGATATAATTTTGTATGTTGTATGTGGCTGAATGTATAGGATAAGCTAGTAAGCCCATATGAGGGTGAAGCCACAATAGTGGTTTACATTTTGATGAAGGAAAACTGAGAAAAAATGACCCCATAGCAAAAAAATTGGTTTTAGGGGTTCGAATGAACCTATAAGTTCGACCAAATGAAAAAAGGGTTCGACCGAACCCATTAATTATTGGGCCCACATTTCCCACCCAAAAAACAAAAGAAAAATGCATATTGAAGGGGGTTCGAATGAACCTTGGTTTGAACGAACCCCTAGGGGTTCGTATGAACCCCCAGGGGTTCCCCTAGGGGTTCGTATGAACCCCCCTTATTCCTCATTCTCCCCTTGAAACATAGAAAAACCTTAAATTTTTATGCTTCAAAGCTCGGGTTGAGGATGAAAATGGAGGAGTCTTCACAAATCCAACTAGAATAAAGTAGTCCTTAGAACAAGCTATCCAATGAATATAATTTTAATATGTTTTGGTTTTATTATGTATTTGTTTTTTTAGTTTTATTAAACATAGGTTTTTCATCAAAAATGAAGGTCTCTGTTCTGCACATGTGGAAAAATAGCAGATTATCCAAAAAGAAATTTGAAAAATATGAGTGCACCAGATATTGAAGTCCTTGATCCAACAAAAAAACTAAAATTGAATTTCGATATATAGAAAAAAAAGTTATGCATTATACAGTCGTGCTATGTCTGAATTGTAATTGGTTTGACTTTGAAACTTGATTAAAGAAAAAATATTCAATAAAAAATGTCTAACCAAGTGGAAGCACTAGATATTAGAGTTACAAATCTAAATTTGAAAGAATTAGAATTTTATACTTCATGGGAAAAAAGTTACATGTTATATGGTGTGCGTCACTTTTTAAAAATGTTGTTTTCTTAAAAACACCATTTTTCATGGGAGATGGAAAAAGAAGTGCAATCTGATTCCAAAACAATTGAAAAAAATATTTTTAGAATCTATAGAAAAAATGTGACAAGACTCTAGTTTTCATTATCTTCAAATTCCTCATGGTTTAGCCACTATAGGGTAAACCCATAATAGTGGGTTATAATTTTTTGAACAAAGAATAATTAGAAATGCTCATCAAAAAAATTAAAATGGTTTAAACCTTCTAATGAAGGGGGTTCGAATGAACCACCCCTCTTCTAATGAACCCCCTTTTGCACCATATAAGGGGGGTTTGAATGAACCCCCCTTCTAATGAAGGGGGGTTCTAATGAACCCCCTTTTTTCACCTTCGCCTCCACCATTTCAAAATTTATGCATTTTTTTGACTATCGAAGCTTGGGAAGGAGGTGCAAATGGAGTCAACTTGATAAACCAAGTTGGATGATTGTAGTGATCAAACGTGCTTTCCAACAACTATAAATTTAATATATTTTATTTTTATTTTATATTATATATTTTAGTTTCTGTACATAGTTTTTCACCAAACGTCAAGTTCGATGAAAAATCATTGTGGAAAAATAGTAAATTTGAGGAAATTTTTAAAAAAAATAGATATCCACTAGGTATTGATGTCCTCATTCTAAGAAAAAAAAATGAATTTCAATACATACCAAAAAAGTTATGCGAGTCGAAGTGCACCTATGTCTAAATTATAAATGTTTTGACTTCAAAACTTAATTAAAAGAAAAAATTTCAACAAAATGCTATGAAGCAAAATGAAAGCCCTAGATACTTGTGTTACCAACCTAAATTTAAAAGAATTGGAGTTTTATCCTTTGTAGAAAAAAATTTATGCAAGTCGAAGTACACACCACTTTTTAAAAATGTTGTTTACTATTAAAAACTAGTTATCACGGGAGACACAAAAAAAATACAATTTAATTTCAATTTAAAAAACATTTAAAATCTATAGACAAAATCTCACAAATCACTGGTTTGCATCATTTTCAAATTGCTAATAGTTTACCTACTATAAGTGTCAGAAAGTGAAGTTTTCTCTGAAAATGTTCATTTCAATGTCAAGTTTGGCCAAAAAGTGTAATCCACTATTGTGGGATGACCCTATAGGTGCCTGAATTTAAATATTTAGTTAAAATAATAATTTAAGTGTCTATTTTGGCCAAAAATTGTAAACCACTATTGTGGGATCACCCATGAGCAAGTTACAAATATGATTTTTTATGTTGAGAAAATGTAAACATAGAATCTAATTTATGTTTACATTATAAATTTGTATTCTATTTCTTCTTTTGAAGACATTTGTGGAAGAATATTTTAAATACTTGAACAAAATAGTGATACCTTAGTTAACTAGAGCACTCATAGGTAGTTGTTGCTAGAAGGTAGATAGGTGTTATACTCTGGGATGAGTTCCAAAATGTATTCAAAGAGTATAGGTTTATTTTACCAGAACCTATCATTTGTTGTTGTAACACACTTATTATGCTTGGCCAAGCAATATGGTTCATAATGTGTGTATGAATGAACTCTGTGATTTCACTCTCTTCCATTCCTAGCATAAATATTGCACTTTCTTTTCTAATTTGTAGATAGTTCAAATTGCATGTTGATGTATCGGCATGCACCAGATTCCACCTTGCAAGTTGTTCTCTTGCTAAACTTTTTGTGTAATGCCAGGCATTCTTCAAGTCAAAAGAATATAGAGGAGGTGTAAGATTCGTGGTTGGGCAATAAAGTGCTTCAACCATGTTCTCATCCACCACTGGAGGTGAGCATTGAAGGAGAACCTAGTTGTTCACTAGACTATTATAGTCCATGATGTAACTTGATGTAATTCATTCATGTATTTGAAGAGAAATGTACTATGTAATGACATTGTGGCCTTAGGAGCCAAGTAAAACTTGATATTGTAATTTGACTTTTGAAGTGAATATAAGAATCTTTGACTCAATTTAAATGGACATTTGTAGCTATGATTGACTTTAGCCACTAGTTATGTCTTTTTAATTTAGAGTATATTCATGTGTCATTTACAATAATATTAATTAAGGAATAATTTAGAATGGGTTATTACGATTGGTATCAGAGCTTATGGTTTAGCTCTAGGCCTTTTGATTCTACCATAGTTGACTAGGGTAGTTGACCCTTGACCCGAAATTGAAAGTCTTGAGAATTGACCGAACCTGAATTGAATATAGGAATGGGAAGGTCAAAGCCAGGATGAAGGAAAGGGAAAACCGTTAGAACCCCATGTAAGAATGACGTGAAGGAAGAAAACGCCAAGGTGGAGGTTCCATCAGAAATTCCTGATGAAGAAACTCTAGCTCAAGACATTCCATGACTGAAACTAGAGAAAGGGTTGAAGATTGAGGAGAAGTGAACACCCAAGATCAAAAATCTTTCTGCAATTAGGGATTGGCCTCTAGGTTGTGGACCCAATGCACCCTTGTTGACCAAAGAGTAAAATGAAAGCCTACATGCTCAACCATCCTCTACTGTAAAGTTTGATGTAAATTTGGATGATGATCCAAAGGAATGTCCCATATTTGATACTGAGAAATCATAATGATGTAACTAGAAGTCTATTGTAAATAAGGATCTATTGACTCACCTTAAATATATAAATAAAATCAAATGATATTTTGGTGCATTCAATGAGAGACTCTAAAATGTGTGTATCTTGCATGAATGTGTATGTCTTCTATGTTGAGGGATGTATGCATATGGAAATTTTGTGATGTAGCATAAGAATGTTTATTCATAGAACCTTGTGTTGAGATGTGATGAATGTGACTGTGTTGCAAGATAAGTGTGAGACATCATGGTGACCACCAGGTAAGACAGGGGTGGAAGTGGTTTTGATAATGGACCAAACAAGAGACTGGAGAAAATTCTAGAGCTTCTGAATCAACAAGAGTCTCACATGGATCACATAGAGCAAGAAGTCTGAATGGCATTCGAGGACTGGGACTGCAAGAATGCAGAAGGAAATCAAGGAGATGGTGGTCCAGGGGCAGGTCCACGAGGGTGAATTGAGGAAGATCTTGGGAAAGGACTCAAAATAGTAGCACTGCCTAAGTTCGATGGTAAGGCTATCGGAATAGGAGTTGAGGCTTGGATTTAGAAATGGAAAAATACTTTGGGCTCTATAACTTTTCTAAATAGACTAAGGCGGCATGGGCTACGTATTAGCTCCTAGGTGAAGCAGTGACTTGGTAGGATAATGAGAAGTTCTAGAGCGAAACCTACAGCTTGCTAAGATCACTTGAGAACTCTTCCTCCAAGATTTTAGGAAGATATGGTTATCGCAACTTTTCTTTAACAAGAAAGTGATAGAATTTCATGACTTAACCCAAGGAAATATGACTATGATTCATTATTGGAAGAATTTCACCAACTTGTTGAAGTATGTGCCTCAATATCAGGGGGATGAACAGTTTTGTATCAAAAAAATTATAATGGGACTCAAACCCCACATAGGAGTTGAAGTGGATATGCATGAGGGTATGTGCAGGATCATCATGGAAAAAACAAGCCCTTAATGGCAAAAAGTTTAGAAAAATTAGAATTAGGCAACTTGACGTAAAAATTTGAATAGGTTATCCATATTATTTCAAAAATATGTAATAGAATCTGTAGCAAATTGAATGTAGTTTCTAAACTACTAGGTTTTTTTTTTTTTTAAATCTATTTGGTGAAAATTTGAAAATTTCAATATAGTAGTACTTAAATTTTAGGGAAAAATAAGAAGTAGGTGTTTGTTTGACCACCTAACACAATAAAATGATAATAATATTTTATAATATTTTAGATATAAGTAGAGGACTCCGATGTGATGCATATTTTTTGTAATTTTTTCCAAGTAAATAATTAATTATGATTTTTTATTACTTTTAAAAAAAAATAAAAACTTGTATGTTTGACCACCTTAACGGTCAAAACTTCATTCATTTACTTCTTTTAATCCATAGTATATGAAGCATAGAATCGACGCATGTTTTGGATTCAAAAAATGTAATACTATTTGAAAGCTATAGATATTTTTCAATCAGCCTATCAATCAAGACTTTAGTCGTAATTCAAATAGAAAATGAATAATAATAATTTTTTAAATTCAAAGTAAAGCATACTTTATATTGGTGGAAATTTGAGAATCTCCTTTAAAATCCCTTTTCGTTTCATCAATTTTGGGTAAAAATAAGTTGTCAACCACATACCCTACACATACACATCATAGCGTCACTTTTTGGCCCATCATGATTCTGCACATAAAAATAAAAATAATATCCATGAAGATATGTGTTCAATAATTAAAGACATTTTGAATAAGACTCCTTGTCTTATCATCTTTACTTTTGTCAAAATCTCCCACTTGAGTTTGTTAAAAGAATAATTATTACTAAATTAATAACTTATATATCTCTAAATTAGAATACGAGCTTCCAACTACCCTTACACACAACTAATTAATCAAGAAAGTTTGATCACTAAAATAACATTACAAATATAAATTACTACTAATTATTGAAGTGGATGAAATCATCTTTTTGTGAACTCATTAACTCTTAATTTCAATCAATAAAAAAAATTATTATAAATATTTTATCTCTGAAGTCGTATTGTTGATTAATGTAAGCATCAATCTATTAATATAAAAATAAAAAATAGTATCCATAAAGAAACATTCAATAATGGAATCCAATTTGAATAAGATTTTTTGTCTTATCATCTTTACTTTTATCAAAATTTCCCACTTAGTCTGTTAAAAGAATAATTATTACTAAATTAATTGTATATACCTCTAAATTAGAATATTGGCTTCTAACTACCTTTACATTTAGTTAATTAATCAACAAATTTTGATCACTAAAATAATTAGTCGATAGGCTACATATAGTGTGAGGTTTGAGCATTTTATTGATTTGACAATTAGATGGGCATTTTATTGATTTGACAATTGGATGGGCATTTTATTTCCATTTGCAATTTTTTTTGTTAATTTGATGACAACTTTATTTTTTTCATTTGCATTGCTTTATGTTTTAAATCTCGATGTAAATATTTCATAATCACATAATACTTAATTTCTTTAAAGAAAAAATCTAGATTTCTCAAGGTTTATTTCATTCCATTATTTAACATTTATTATTAATTATTTAATTTGCCACATGCAACTAGAATTTGCATGTACAACATGCATATAGTTTTCTATAGGCATAATGCTTGAACCTCCTTTAGATGGAATTGCTAGTATTACAAATATAAAATTACTACTAATTATTGAGGTGAATGAAATCCTCTTTTCTGAACTGATTAACCCACAATTTCAATTGATAAAAAAAAAATATTATAAATATTCTAACTGATTAACCCACAATTTCAATTGATAAAAAAAAAAAATTATAAATATTCTACCTATTGTATTCTTGATTGAGATAAACATAAATTTATTAATATAAAAATAAAAATAATATCGAACATTTTAAATAAGATTCCTTACCTTATCATCTTCACTTTTGTCGAAATCTTCCACTAACTTTTGTTAAAAGACTCCACTTGCACATCCTAACCAATTAGAGAGGAAGTGTTAAAGATTGCACACTTTCATATTGAACGGCCTGCAGAAAATTAGATGACACTTCATTATCACCGACGCCCTCTTCTCTTACAACTGGCGTCCACTAAGGAGAAAATGGTGAAATACTTAAAAAAATGTTTGAACCATTCACTCCAAATTATTTTGCAACATTTTTCTGCCCTTTTTTCCAAGCTACGCCTTACTTTCCTGGCTTTTTTGGCACAAGGTGGCTCCACCTCTCACATTTTTCTGCTTTTCTTCTGCAAATCGCTGCACGTTTTTGGACTCTGTTTTTTGGGGGTCTCCGATCACGGACGCCCTCTTCTCTTACCAAGACAAAGCTTGTCACCAACCACAACAATTACTTTAGCTTTTTTTTTTGTCTCCTGCTTTGATCATTTCTTATCTTCGCTACCTGCAAACTCCTTTTTCACAATTACTTAGCTCTTCATCTTCCATGGCGTCTACTTCTATCGCTGCTGGTCGACCAGAGAGGGAATCCACAAACACTTCTGTAATATCAACATTCCCAAGTCTGTGTTCATCCTGCTTTGACTGGGTTTCCTCCTTTTTTCCATGTTTCTCTGTTCAATCCAATTCAAGGCCATCTACTTCTACCGCGGGTCTTATGCCAGATAATGTGAGATCTACTTCTATTGCTGCTGGTCCACCAGAGAGGGAACCTACCTCAAAGGCATCTATTTCTAACAGCGGGAGTAAGGGCGCTTTTGATGCAATCGCTCCATCTGCATCGACTTTTGCCTCAAACCGCATTCAAAAACCGTCCTACGATGTATTCATCAATCATCGTGGACCAGATGTCAAATACACACTAGCTAGCGTTCTGTATGGTATCCTTACTGGTATGTCACTCTCTGTTTTTTTGGATTCACAAGAGTTGGATTACGGTGATTTCTTGCCTCGAGCAATAGAAGCAGCAATGGCCAGCGCTTTGGTTCATATAGCTATTTTTTCAAAGACCTATGCAGATTCACCCTGGTGTTTGGCAGAGCTCTCCTTTATGATTAAATCTGGCGCCACAATTATTCCGATTTTCTACCATGTAGAGCCTACTGATCTCAGATGGGTACATCAAGGGAAAGGATTGTATGTTCAGGCTTTTGAAGAGCATGAGCGGAAGGGTAGATACAGCCCAGAACAACTTCAGGAATGGAAGAGCGCACTCCACCACGTCGCATTTTACAATGGCCAAATCATTAAAACTAATGAGTGAGTACCACACATTTGGCTTCTCTATCTTAAAAAATTATTTACTTTTCTCTCATATATGTTTTTGAATTTGGCATTAGCGCCTGATAGTATTCTGATTTTTTTCAATGTTTTTACCTGTTCAGGGATGAGAAGAGGCTGCTGAAGAATATTGTGAATTGTGTTTTGAAAGAAGTAAATAATAATGTGCCATTCGTGGTTGCAAAAATCCAGTAGGTTTGGAAAAAATAGTGGAAGACTTTAAGCTGAATACTCTCGAATCTGCCCCTGGTAATCAGGATGTACAAATCGTAGGGATTTGGGGCATGGGTGGTTCTGGCAAAACCACCCTTGCAAAAGAGTTATACAATCAAATATCTTCTTCAATGGAGAAGTCAAGTTTTGTGTTTGATGTTCGAGATGCTGCAACCAAAGGCCTGTTGCATGAGAAGCAGAAAAAACTCCTCAATGATCTCGGCGTCCAAGGCTTAACATTTGACAATATTGAGGAAGGTATGAGAAATCTTTCAAGGGGTTTGAGATCTGTTAGAGTATTGATTGTTCTTGATGATGCGGATAATATAGAACAATTGAATGCTTTGTTGCCCACAAAAGACAGCCTTGAAAAGGGTAGTCTTGTCATTGTTACCACACGGGTGCGTGACATCCTTAAGTCTTGGGGCATCTCTTCCATATATAAAATGAGAAAACTCGATCCATTGTATGCAGAGCAGCTTTTCTGTTGGCACGCTTTCTTAAAACCCTATCCACAGGATGGATTTGAGGAACTTGTTGAACAGTTCTTAAAGGTATGCAATGGATTACCTTTATCTCTCAAGGTATTTGGAGCACAGCTATATGGTGAGTTCCGTAAAGAGTATTGGGAGTCACAGCTGCATAAGATTTCCAAAATATTGCCTGATGATATCAAGCAAAGGCTCAAAATAAGTTATGACACACTTGATGATGAAGAAAAAGAGATGTTCCTTGACACTGCATGTTTCTTCATTGGAGAAAATAGCAGCTTGACCATTGAAGTATGGAATGGAATGGGGTGGAGTGTTCTACAAAGTTGGGAAAGGCTCTTGCACAGGTGTTTGGTTGAGCTTGACAATGAAAATCTTATAAGAATGCATGATCACTTAAGAGATTTGGGAAGAGACATTGCAAATAAACAATCACCTTACCGCCTTTGGTTTCCTCAACAAATTATTAATGTTCAAAAACAGGTAAAAAAAAGTCTCACATAATAGAAGTGAAAGTGATTATTCTTTTATTGTATCACTAATCAATACAAAACAAGCCTTTTTATTGTGCATTAATGTTTGAGTTCATGAAATTTTATTAATTTTACAATTAAATAGTCATCTTAAGAAATTTTTGACTAGCCAAACCTATTTTATTGTCCAAACAACTTAACAATTTACTTTGGCTTGCTAAATATGTGTTGAACAACCAATAAGTTTATTTTGATATCAATCTTAATTATTGTTTTTTTTTTTTTTTCTTCTTTAGGAAAGAATCGGCATTCAAGGAATAATTGCAACCTCAAATCAAATAGATTGGAATAAATCAATTCTAGGGTAATGTTTGCCCAAATCTTTTGTTTCTCTACTTCCTTCTAATAATTTTAATTGTTTTGAAGTTTGTAGCTTTATAATTTTATTTTGTTTCTGAATATTTCAAGTCATTTGTATCTAGGGAACAACAACAATGATAAAAAGAATTAGGGAGGCTGATGAGTTTTGCGTTCACATTGATGACGGAAAACTCATGGTTAACACAAATGGAGGAATTCCGCAGCTCAAACCCTCTTTAATTGGACTAAAATATTTAGTGTTTAATGGAGATTATTTTAATCAAGTAATGGGTGATATATCAAGACAGCTGGTCTGGCTTCGCTGGTTCCAAATTGGCCAGCGAAATCTTCCGTCAGGGCTTCCATTGAGCAAGTTGAGGGTTTTAGAACTCTATGAAGATGATTATGGAGGGAAACATCACTTAGAAGAGCTGTGGGGGGAGACTGACGGCGAGGTAAGTAACGTCCGTTTTACCTGGTTTAAATTTATATTTCAATCCTTTTATAATTGATTTATGCTTTACATTTCTGTTGCAGGCCCCTCTGCAGTTAAGGCAGTTGCTTATTTCTCATTGCCACAAATTTCAAGGTTTTCCAAGTTCAATAGGACATCTCAAACATTTGAAAAAGATAATAATCATGAAAGGCCTCCGTGTTACGAGTCTGCCGGATGAATTTTGTCATCTCCATTCGTTGGAACACCTGGAGTTTTATAAGTGTGAAGAGCTATCATCGCTACCGAGCAATTTCGGCAATTTGAGCAATCTGCGGCACCTAAGTTTGCATTCTTGCGAGGAGTTGAGGAGGTTGCCAGTTACTTTTAAAAATCTGAAGCTCCTGGAACATCTGAATTTATATAGTTGTTATCGACTCACATTCATGTCAGAGGACTTAAACTTTCTGGAAAACATAACAAAGCTCAAGTATATGAACCTTTCTTGCTGCCATCATTTGGAAGAGTTGCCTCGTCACATCACTAATCAGGCGTCCTTGAGAGAGCTCGATGTCAGCTTTACCAAATTAAGGGAGCTGCCAGATAACATAGGTCAACTCAGCAGGCTGACAGAGATGACATTAGTTAGTGTGTTGTTGACAAGCTTGCCGGCCTCTCTTGGAGAGTTGTCTTCCTTGACAAATCTTAAAATTGGAATTGAAGATGATTGTTATACGAAGCTGAAATGTCTACCTGATTCTCTTGGAGATTTGTCTTTCTTGACGAATCTTGAAATTAAAGGTTGCACTGAGCTGAAATGTCTACCTGATTCTCTTGGAGATTTGTCTTCCTTGACGAATCTTGAAATTGAAGGTTGTACTGAGCTGAAATGTCTACCTGATTCTCTTGGAGATTTGTCTTACTTGACGAATCTTGAAATTAAAGGTTGCACTGAGCTGAAATGTCTACCTGATTCTCTTGGAGATTTGTCTTCCTTGACGAATCTTGAAATTGAAGGTTGTACTGAGCTGAAATGTCTACCTGATTCTCTTGGAGATTTGTCTTCCTTGACGAATCTTGAAATTAATGGTTGTACTGAGCTGAAATATCTACCTGATTCTCTTGGAGATTTGTCTTCCTTGACGAATCTTGAAATTGAAGGTTGTACTGAGCTGAAATGTCTACCTGATTCTCTTGGAGATTTGTCTTCCTTGACGAATCTTGAAATTGAAGGTTGTACTGAGCTGAAATCTCTACCAAAATCAATTAGGCAACTGAAAAATCTTCAAAGGCTGAAGATATCCAAGTGTCCAATCAGCGAATTGGTTCTTGGATCGAGCAACCTGAAGCATATAACTTTGAGTATGACAGAAGTGTGCAGAATTTCATTTTCTGAAGATTATTGTCCCCACCTGGAGATTCTCTCTCTTTCCTATAATCATCATTTAAAGGAGATCGAAGCACTGCCAAGGACCCTCAACTATATATATTTGGTAGACTGTGAAATGCTGAAGAACATTCCAAGTTTTGCAGGATTTGCTTCTCTGGGAGAATTTCATCTAGAAGGTTGCTATGGAATTGAGAAAATTGAAGGTTTGGAGGATTGCACAAGATTGGAAAAATTGATAGTTGAGACCTGCGGGGAGGTGCCGGGTATAGAAAGCTTGGAACACATGCAGAATTTGAAGAGGCTGCAACTCAGAGCAAACAAGAGATCAGTTATTGGACGTTGTATTCAAAGGATTCAGGTAATAATAGTTTCTAGGAGTAAAAATTTCTAGTTATTTTCATCTGATTCCGCATTGACTAAATGTTGTGAAAGGAATTTGCAGAAATGGCCAGATGAAGAAATAATAATATGTGCACGGGCAGTCCCTGATGCGGCCTCACTTGTACACTCCTTACTCTCTCCGGATCTCATCATCCTTCACTCCATCTCCAACTGGAATATTCAGCGGCACGACAGAAAATTGGAACTGAAGACACCCTCCGATGGTGATGCCATCATGTTCTGTTGTGTTATAAATTGTGTTTCTTCAAAAATGACAGTACAGCTTACATCTGAATTTCGACATTCGGGAATACGTTCAGTAGAGGTTGAAAAGGGTAGATGGGCATGGGTAGGTATCTTCGCAAAATCTTTTTTTAGAGAGACGTTACAAATCTACAAATCCTACAGCCACAACAATGAAGAGTGCGGAGAAATGGAAAAAGGTTTTCTTGTGAGAGGGGCAGAGCAAACAACAATGGAGGCAGTTCGCAGTTTATTGCCCCTTTTCTTGCAAAGTTAATGAAGCTACTAAACAAAAACAATTTTACACTTACTTGTACACATTATGAACATTGAATTTCACTTATATAGTGCATCTCTTTGATGGTGTTCAACCTATCACTATCTCTTCATGATTGAACTCCAATTTTACCTCATAAATTGTGTTTGAAAGTTCTTCTTCCTGGTCCCTCCAAAAATATGAAAGACTAGCAAGATGAAACTTCGAAATATGATCTTTGGCATGGAAAGACAATATTTATCCTAAAATTAAACACAATATGAAATTTTTATATGGCTTAAACACAGCATGAAGGCATAATATAAGGTAAATATCTTTAGCTTTAATATATATAGTTTGAAAAATATTGTAACGTGTGATTGAGTCTTTACAAAACTAGCTTATATATATTAAAAATAATCTATATATAATAAGTGAGATAGATTTTCTTATATTTATTTTAAAATTAATTTATTGATATAAATTATATATATATTATAAGGTAATTTATTTATTTTTTATGATTTATAATAATAATTATATTTAGATAATTTAATTTTTATATCCACTCCACTTTATCAAATTATATATTATTTTATGGATATTCAATTACATAATTTTTTAAGTTAATCTTTATGAATTCATATTTCACAAGTGATAATTTAAATGATCAAAATTATTTCATATTAGTGAGAGAAAAAAAATTATAAACTATTATTATATAAATCAATAAAAAATTAACTAAAACTAAATAATTAAATTTCAATAAAATAAAATACAATAGAATTACCGCATTCCTGTACTCCAAAAAAACATTTAGTAAAATGTATATTAAATAATTAAACAATTCACACATTATTATTTCATATTAATGAAAATAAATTCTTAACTAAAAATAAACAATTAAATTCCAATAATAACTATATTCCTTTACAAAATTTAAAATAAAAAATAAAAAGAGTGGGCGACATTATTGCGTAGCATACTAGAAAGTCCAGCGAAGGAGAGGGCTTTTTCAAACCAGAAATCATTCTATGTGAATTTTAACCGAAGTTTATCTGAATGACCAGGCACGTACACCCTCGATGACCTAAACCCTTACACGTATTCACCATCCATCATGTTTCCATTTCAAATGATCTATATTCATTTTTAATTGCATTTATTATTTTTAATTGCCCTTCATTTATTTATTTTTTCTAACTTTTCAGAATGACTAGGCATGTATTTTGATTGACATTTTTTTTTTGGGAAAATACAATGTTGACGGTGAGGATTTATTTTCAATCTAATATTTAATCTAGAGTTTTTATGTACATGGAATCTTTTAGCTCATGTTGTTTTGTAATTGTAGGAAGCCTCTCGGCTTAATAAGTCACTAGGAATGCATAATCAAGAATTCAACCGTGAAAAAATATACATATTTGAATACATCGTGAGGAACAAATTGTATGGAATAAGACACCAATATAATGAGAAATCAAGAACAATCCCGATTAATGAGGAAACCTTTTTGATGAGTTTGGACATGATTTATATTTGTGAGGTGTTCAATTTTAACATGTCTTCCAATATTCCTAATGATTTGAAATCACAATGTAGGGAGTATGTGAGAGACAACCATAGTTACAAAATATTTTGGCTTCCACATCATAGGATTAAGGGTCAAAACAAAAAACTAGTCAAGTTCACTATGGATGAGGTAGAATTTCATGTGGATTTTTTTGAAGACTATTTTAGTAAAACATATTATGCTCTTTCTCAAGTGTTAGGGGTAGATTTTAAGGCATAGATTCTAGTGCATTTGATGATCATGGTGGTAGAAAATGTGGAACATTAGGATCTCACTAGAATTTTTTACTATGCTTCATTTTATTTGGCATTCATAAAGACTTGGTGGCCACAAAGAAGGATGATAGAATAATCTACTCTAAGTGGTATTCTTTTTTTTCCACATATTATTATATGAAAGGATGAGTTGATGTTCTTTCTTTTATATGCCACATTCTTGCAACCACAACCTCAATGATTTTAATTTTGTAAAATAGTCCTCCAAAGTGTCAAAATTTCTTAGATTCAAACTGATGAGTTCATTTTCTAACTTGTGACTTCTTAGTTTGTTAACCTTCACAGAGATTTTTTTCAATGTTATCCAAACTTCATTTGGTGTTTTCAAGGCCTATACATGGAATAGAATTTTTGGAGATAGGTTAAGACACAATAATCCAATAGCTTTATCATAATTATTAAACCATTTTTCATTATCTTTCAAAATATTGGGTTCTTTTTATATTCCCATAGTTACCTTATATAATTCTTAATTCCTCAACAAAAGAGAAATGCTTAGTTTCCATTCATGATAATTGAAGGGTGTAAGTGATCTAATGGGTTTATTAGAATCCATGTTTAGTAGATTTGTTGCAAAAAATTGTTCAAAGAAATAAAGTACTGAAAGGGAAATGTAGAAGTGCTCAAAGACACAACTCACAAAAGTGCTCAAAAGCACTACTCAAGTAACCCCCTTTCATTCAATATGAGACCCCCCTGAATTTGGCACTATATAACTTAGTGTAGTGTAGGAAAATGCATACCATTGCATTTTCACACTTTTTTGGGCCCACCTTGCTTTTTTTTCCCTTACTTATGTCTTAACTGGTCCTATTTTGCATCCACAAGCCTAATAAACTATATCTTTTTATGGCTAATCCTAAAAAACATCAAAGGATAAATGATAATTTAATGATTTTGGCTGTCTCCCTAATTTTTGGGTTGGGATTAAGATGCCACCTAGGGCATCTTTGTCCCCCAAAGGTCTATGGACCCTAATTTTAAGACACCTTTTTGGGCCCCTTTTTGGAGTTTGTGCCTGGAGTTTCATGCCTCAAGACTAAGATGCCACCTAGGGCATCTTAGCCCCCCTTAGGTTATTTTTTGGGATTTAATTTCAAATCTTGGTAGGATTTAGCCTCCTTTAATTAATGAATTCATATGTCAGCTTGTTGTGGTGTAAATTTTTAATATTAAGCATGGATAAGTATAAATATAAGGTTCCTTTCTCTCATTTTCATATCTAAGCAATCTAAGCACTCTAAGATCCAAGCATTCAATTTTTCAAGCATTCAAGAGTAATTCATCAAGCATTTGGAGCCATCATCTAGATTCAAGCATCATATCAAAGATCTTCTTGCATCATGTGTGTTTTTGAGCTAACATTTGTGATGTATGGTTTTGATTCAAACAAGCAATTCAATTCCATATATATCAAACATTCATTTGATTCAAGATCTATATCCAAGCTAGTAATTTCACACAAGTTTGTAGATTTCATAACAAGGGTTTGTTGAGTTGCAGCATAACACTTTGTTCATTCATCATTTCCCTCCTTTATTTCATTTCGTTTCAAGGTTTAATTACCAACAAGGATTCTAACCAAGGAAAACCCCCATTTACTAACAATCAACAAGTTTTTCCTCCCTTGCATGTTTGCGATTATAGATTTAGGTTGAAGACTTGACGATCATTTGAAGTGCAAAGTTGCATTGCAAATTTGTCATCTTTACGAAAACTCACCTATAGGCCAAATCTGGAAGTTTTAGGACCTAAGATTTGAGAAGAAGGAAGTGTACATGTCATTGACCCTCAGGACCACATTTAGAGATTTCAAAAATTCCATATGGGACTAAGTCACCACCTAGGGAATCTTAGTCCTCCCAAACTTATTTTATAGATATTCTTTCAGATCTAGTTTCGGTATCCGAAGATTTTGTATCTACCCTGAAAAATAACAGCGGGACTAAGGCAATAGTAAGGGTGTCTTAATCTTCCATAGCATATTTTGACAACATTTTTACATTTCTAGAATCATCATCACATTTCCAAATTTCCCAGGTATAAACATCCTAACTTTTTGTTGCATAATTTCATCATTTGCATCTATCATTTAGCTTGCATTACTAGGTTTTGTAAATTGAATGCTAAGTTGTCTTTTCAATCTTTTGCTTGGTGGTGAACCCCTCAAAGCTCAAAGAACCCCTTCCTAGGTCTTCCTTGTTGAGAATTGACTCACCTTTAAGGTTTATAGTCAATCCAATTTGGATTCCTAGGACATTATTGAATGACCAAGAGGGAATAGTGGGCATTTCACCCACCCCACCATTTTTCTTTGGTTCACTTAGTGCATAGGCTACTCCAATTTGGAATAAAAAATTGAACCTTATAACAATAGTGTGAAATCATTTCCAATGGATCAAACTCAAAAAATTATTCACCTTGTCAAAAAATGACACTCGATTTTGAGTTGTTGATCAAAACATACAATAATTTTATTAGGTGTTTATTTTGCTTTTCACAAAGTAGACTAAAAATGTGTTAAAACAACACAATTTATAAATTGTCTTGACATCAATTTGTTAGCAATCAGATCACCTTCTCATTGACTATTTACACTTGAAAATCTAACTCCTTGTTTATAAGTTATACAAAAAAATGACAATTACCCCCTTTTACAAGCATTTGATTGTTTATGAAAAATACTATCTTAATTTTGATGACCAACAATAATTTTTTTCTTAAATGATTTATATACCCACCAAAAAAATATTTCTTAGAGTGTTGACCACCAAAAGGGGAATATTAACCAGTTTAGAGAACACAAATTTTGGAAGTTATTGGAGAACTCTTGATGTCATGTGGATTAAATGTCAACTTGAAATGTTAACTATTGCTTATATTGCTAATTGTATTGAAATATTTAAGCTCACAAATAGTTCACATGGTGCTTGTGGATTAGTAAATATAAAAGGGTTATTGGAACTAGGAAGCCAAAGATCTACTCATAATTTTGAATGGATGGTGACCTTTTTCTTACGTGCTAAGGGTGTGTGTGAATGAAGCTACATGTTGGAGTGCTAAGACCAAGTCAAATGTTGGTGGATTTTGATAACAAAATGACTACAATAGAGTATATAGGGGAGAGGGGTGAGTAGTTGTCCAGGGTAACTTTGTCATCATATAGCAATCGACTGGAATATCATAGGAACTTCATTTGTTTTAAATGTGGATTGTCCTCTTATCTATCTATAACTAAGGTTTAGAGGTGTGACTCATCATGCAACTTTCTATATCAACACATCTACTAAGAAGTGTCCAAATTTTGACTTTTAAAATATTTGAATGAAAATTAACCATGGTACCTATTGGTTATTTTTTAGAACCAAACTTAATCTCAATCCTAACCTACGAGCTTGCCACAACTCAATTATTAGCTAGGTTGAGGACTGGCCAACACTTAAGTAAAGTAATTAATAGTTCACTTCTTCTCTTCAGGATCTGTGAGACCCAAGGAGGGTAATCCCATGAATACTCATAATATCTCACTTTAGGTCAAGAGTATTTCTTCACACAGATGCACTATCTCAGGAAAATTACCTTATCTAAGGCTCGATAGACCACATATAAAAGTATTACTTATTTCAAGGAGTGCATTTACATACTTAAAGTTGGGACGATGTAGTTTAAAGTATTTTGTGAATCATTCTTCATCTTGAATCCTAGGCCCAATTCAATATTGGATCAACTAACTACAAGATAAACTAATAAAACAATTAGTGCTTTATCTATGGGAATAAAGAGTTACAATTGGTAATCAATCAGTAATAGAATTTTGATTGAATTTCATAAATTAATAGACTATTAAAATGTCACTTTGTAACATCTAACTCACTATGTCTGCAAAATATCACTTCCTTATTAAATCCTATATCCTTTTCTTACAAACTAATGAGCTCATTGTAGCATTTAATCAATTCATTGAACTGAAGCATAAAAAAAATTCATCCATTTTGTTCAAATGACAAAAATAAAAATGAAACTGTCATTAACAAATTCAGTCATAACTTTGACAGAAAACATATAGGAGAGCAACATTTTAAAACTAAAATTCTTCTTCATTTCTGACATTGCTTTGTAAAACAACATTTAAGATTCATATATAGTATAACTTTCATCTTAAATTTCCTTTTGATATATCTACTAGAGTATCCATTTACATTCTATTTTTCTTTCAGAGCATAGTATTTACTATATGACCAGTATTCGTTGTCACAACATTCATTGTTTGAAACAAAAAAGATTTCATTCATATCTTCTCGAAGACTTCCACATCAACAAGGGAAAGAAAAATACAAGCCATGGACACACATAAATAAATACCTCCTATGCAAAGACCATGGTGTCTTCAAAAACTAAAACAAGGCAATGACCCTATTCAGAGTTTTCAGCATCTAAAAATGCCTGACCACTCCTTATCCTTAATGCAATTGGAGGGATTATTAGTATGTCGTCATCAGAGCTCCCATATGGCACCAAAGAATGGATGTATTGGCCATAGTCTGAGTATGTATTAGCTTCAACATCTGAAGGAGTATCAAAAAGCACAATAGGAGAATTGTGTTTTCCCAAGCAGGTCTTATAGCTCTTCTCTTTCTTCCTAGCCTTCTTCACTATTTGCACCAGTTCCTTGCCTTTAAGCTCAGGCACTTCTCCTGGAAGGGTCCTATTCCTCAAGTGGTAAGTACTCTGCACAATTGATCTCTTTTTTTGGCCTCTAGCCATTATTTTACCCTTTGAAATCTCAAGGGAAACCATGGCTTCCTGCTCAGTCATGTCTTCCTGGCACTCAAACACACTTAGCCAGCTAGACCTCCTAACAGGTAGAATTGTTGCACCAGCTTTTCCCATTCACCATTTGAAATCAAACAATTTTTCCCTCTTGGGTGTTTTCCAAATCTTAGGTTAAAGAAGGATTAAAGACTTATCAAAAGTGCAAAAGTTGCAAAATTTTCAAGATTGTCATCAAGTCACGATAACTCATATACATAATTTATTTTTGACTTTCTAATTATGAAATTTGGGAGTGTAGACATAGGGGAAGACCTGACCTAGATATTTATTTCCAAAGGCCCTACAAAAACCATTCACCCTAAGGTGAATATGTCCCAACAGAGCTCTCAAAACAACATTTTGGTGAAAGGTGCAAAAATACTTAAACTTCTTAGATCTATAATTGGCTTTTGGATTCTATCATACTAAGATTTCATTAGTGATTTCATGTGTTGCATTGCATTTCATAATTCTCCCAAAACTATTGTCTTAAAAGTTGCAACCTGTCCTCAAGCATAAGGAAAACAACATGATCTCTCTCAAGATTGACTCACCTAAGGGTTGAAAGTCAATCTTTCCCTAGGAGATCTCTTTTTCCTAATGAAAATAGGGAGATACCTATGCATTACCCCCATTTCAAATTAATTCACCTCCTCCTCATCGTATTTCCCTTCGCTTCACCTCTCTAATGGGAATGCCCTCTAAACCCTCCTCCTCAATGGAAATATCCCTAGCCACCTCCTCCTCTATTGCAACATCATCAGGTCCATCTCCTCCACTGCAAACTCACCCATAACTGCCTCCTCACAAATGTCTTTGGCTATCTCCTCCACTCTCACCTTCCTGACATCTACCTCTATCTACACTACTCAATGCTCCTGCTCCCCATCCTCCTAGATGGGTGGCATCCTCTGTGGTGCTCTAGGTGTTAGAAAAGCTCTACCCCATCCACCTGTATCATCTCTTCCTCTCCCTTGATCACCTCTCCTTTTGTCTCCCCTACCACCATCTCCTCACCCTCCACCCCCATCTCCACCTTCTCGAACACCTTGGCCATCACCTCCTCTCCTCCATCCTCTCCCTCACAATCTACCTCTTGGACCCCTGCCCAACCACTCTACCTATGCTAGCTAATGTAGATCAGTAAATGGAGTGGACCTATGCATAGTCCACCAAACATCATTGTATGAAGTCGTGCCTACATTGGCCACATTAGTTGTTGCATCCCACTAGATAGGTTGCAATCCTACTATCTCCTGAATTGCTAACAAAACACTTGTGGTGCACCTAAAATTTGTGATCCATCTAATAATAGCGACTCCTTTTCACAAATGTGTTGCACCTAACACATGTGATGCATAACACCACACATGCGATGAACACGATAACACGTGATGTAGAAATTGCACTTCATCTATTTTCTCTTCTTTGAGCATTAAAGTCTATTAAAAAATGATAAAATCATAAAGAAAATCTGAATAGTTACATATCACCCTACCTGAGCCCTCTACATGCCCGAATGATCAAACCTAATACCCACAATGTGTTGTAAATAGTACATGTGACATAGCTCCACTGCCTCAAATCAACTTCACTCTAGAGCTCCTAAAATCATAAACTTGAAGTGCACAAATGACCTATTTTGGACCCCTCTAGGCCTATTTATAACATTTTTTACCTAAGAGAGCCCCCTTATAAGTGGACTCATCAACTTTCATCTTTGAACGCCTATATTGAGCCCGAAATAAACCTATAAGCCTAGCTTCTTGTTGCCATTGTATTCACACCTATCAAATTGCCTTGTCGGTAAACTTACCAATTTTTTTGGATTTTTCAAAAAATTGTCAATTTTCCGATGGGGCATCATCCCTTCCTGCCTTAACTATGACACACTAGGGTAGATCCTGGGCCAAATTTTTCTAATTTTTCTTTGACACAACACTCAAAATCTCATTGTATCAAAGAGGGGAAAAATGTAGACACTAAAAGAATGTCATTAGCCTGCAAGCAACATTTTCACATTAACTTTAATCTTTTCCTACATAATTTTATTTAATTATTTTCTAATAATCATATTCTTCTATTAATTAAATAATTTTATATTATTTAATTAATTCATTTTATCTTTATTCTTCTTTTGATTATTTAAATTACATCACTAATGCCCCCTTCCCTTTTCCATCTATAATTAAATAAATTCTTATTTATTTAATTATTCATTTTCATTTCCCCTCTTTCTTCTATAATTAAATAATTATTTCTAATTATTTAATTATTTATTATTTCTTTTCTCATAAAGAATTTTTTTAATTATTTATCATTTTTTGCCCTCTATAATCAAATAATTGTTTCTAATTATTTAATTATTTACCGTTTCCTTCAATCCGTTATTACATAATTATTTTCAATTATTTAATATTTCATATCCCTCCTCTGTTCTATAATTAAATAATTATTTTTAATTGTTTAATTATTCATTTTCCCTCTCCTAAATTGAATAATTGTTACAATTATTTAATTTATTTGTTCTTAGCCAAGTCTTGAATCTCAACTAATTTCTTGAATTTTTATTCATCCTTCCCATCCTTATCTATTTTCTTCTCAATTAATCTCATCCATTGATCATCATACATCATCACTCAATCTTCACCCTTCATTTGAATTGGGATTTCTATAAAAGAAACCTATTATTCTCATTTCAAGGTTAACCACAATCTTCAATATTTTGCTATCATTATCTTGAGATCTTGCTATTACACATCAAGCTTATCAAATATCTTGCATACTACAAATTTGAGAGTGAACAAAGCAAAATGGAGAAGAGCAATGGAGGAGAATCGACTTTGGCATAGGAATTGAGGTTCCATTGGCTTTTTATTTGGATTTCTATTGTCATTTGTGCTTCATTGTTAGATTAGGGTCATTATGACTTGAATTTAGCTAGTTTTGTGGTTACTATCAATGATCCATGCTTCCACCCCTGATTTCCCCTATTGACACATTGCTTTAAACCATACTTGCAATCTTTAAAAAAAATCACTATCTTCTTGGTTAGGAGATTGGGGAGAAGTATTCTTATAAGACTTGATATTATAGGATGACTATGAATTGGAGGGAGATTTGGATTCTCAAAGGACTACTATATGAAGAACAGGGTGCCCTAGTAGAGATGGATTCAAGAGAAGAAGTGGTGAAGGGGTCTTGGCCTAAGTTGGAGTCGCTTGTGAGGAAGGAAACTCTTTCTTAAATGAAGATCAAAATTAGACCTCCACTTCTTCCTCCTCTCTTTTTCTTTCTCATCTTTTTTCTCTTTCATAGTTGTACTAGATGTTTGAATATTTCTTTGGGGTGACTCTATCTATTGTGGCTAAGGTGATAGTGATTTTACCATTGGGATTTTTTATCTTTAACTTTCTAGTTGCGTATATGGGGGTGAAGTGGTTGTAAGGTGGGGGTGATATAAGGAGAAGAAAGTATTTGAGTTGATTCTTCTTGTGTTTTTGTTGTCCTCCATTGGATTTAATAGGTTGGTTGAGCACCTTATCTGTGTTGTATGATGGGTTCATGATCTTCCCATCTTCCTTTAGGCCCTCGAGTATTTTATTAATTTTAAGTTTATGTTCTAAGGGAAGTCCATCTAAACAATCTATCCAATATTTCTCAAGTTTTTTCATATTTATGGAATGCTCCAATCAAAAGTCATTTCTTTTCAATTTGATTGAATTTGCTTCTAATGTCATGAAAATCCATTAAGTAGATGACAAACTCAATCAACAAAAATAAATCCTTAATTCCATTTTATGAAAATATGTTTTATATTCTTTCATTTTCAACTATTTACTTATCTTTTATTCATTAAAATATAAATTATTAATATTGTCAAATAATAAAAATTAATAAAATTATAATTATAATCTAATCAAATAAAAAATATTTAAAATAAAAAGAAAATTATTTTTATTATTTTAAATATAATTGAAGGAGACTTGAACACCACATATACAATTACAATTTATACCCCTGCACAAAAGATCCAAAAAGAAAAGAAGAAAATATTATAATTTCCTACGCAAATAACCTCATTTGATCGGTTTCATCGCAAATTATTGTCTGCATTTGGTCAGTCCTCGTTTCCATCACCAACTTATTAATTCATTTCTTGTCCGCATCGCTACCGCTCTTATTAATTCATTTCTTGTTTTTTCCTCCAATGCTTTTATTCATTTATCGTCTGCGTAGCCACCCCTTTTATTAATTGATTTCTTGTTTTCTCCACCAATGCTTTTATTTATTTATCGTTCTTATCACCAACGGCCTCCATTACAAAAATCTAATCAAGGTAGGCACTCCAAAATTTCCTGTTTCCATCACCAACGCTTTTATTCGTTTTTTTTTTGGGTCTCCATCAGCGACGCTCTCTTCTGTTTAAAAGCCTACCTTCGTCCTGCTTTGATCATTTCTTATCTTCGTTACCCGCAAACTCCTTTTTCACAACTATTTAGCCCGTCACCTTCCATGGCATCTACTTCTATCGCTGCTGGTCGACCAGAGAGGGAATCAACAAACACTTCTGCAATATCAACATCTCCAAGGTGTTCATCCTGCTTTGGCTGGGTTTCTTCCTTTATTCCATGTTGCTCTGCTCAATCCAATTCAAGGCCATCTACTTCTACCGCGGATCTTATGCCAGATAATGTGGTATCTACTTCTATTGCTCCTGGTCAACCAGAATGGGAATCTACATCAAAGCTATGTACTTCTACCGCAGGTCTTATACGAGATAATGAGGCATCTACTTCTATTGCTACTGGTCAACCAGAGAGGGAATCTACATCAAAGCTATGTAATTCTACCGCGGGTCTTATACCAGATAATGAGGCATCTACTTCTATTGCTGCTGGTCTACCAAAGAGGGAACCTACTTCAAAGGCATCTATTTCTAACAGCGGGAGTAAGGGCGCTTTTCATGCAATCGCTCCATCTGCATCGACTTCTGCCTCAAAACGCACGCAAAAACCGTCCTACGATGTATTCATCAATCATCGTGGACCGGACGTCAAGCAAACCTTAGCTAAAATTCTGTATGGTATCCTTACTGGTATGTCACTCTGTGTTTTTTTGGATTCACAAGAGTTGGACTATGGTGATTTATTGCCCCGAACAATAGAAGTAGCAATGGCCAGCGCTTTGGTTCATATAGCTATATTTTCAAAGAGCTATGCAGATTCACCCTGGTGTTTGGCAGAGCTCTCCTTTATGCTTAAATCTGGCGCCACAATTATTCCTATTTTCTACCATGTAGATCCCACTGATATCAGATGGCTACATAAAGGGAAAGGAATGTATGTTCAGGCTTTTAATGAACATGAACGGAGGGGTAGATACAACCTGGAACAACTTCAGGAGTGGAAGAGCGCGCTCCACAACGTCTCATTTTACAATGGCCAAACCATTAAAACTAATGAGTAAGTATCACACATTTGGCCACCCCATCTTAAGAAATATTTATTTTTCTCTCATCTATATTTTTTATTTTGGCATTAGCACCTGATAGTATTCTGATTTTTCAATGTTTTTACCTGTTCAAGGATGAGATGAGGCTGCTGAAGAATATTGTGAGTTGTGTTTTGAAAGAAGTAAATAATAATGTGCCGTTACTGGTCGCAAAAAATCCAGTCGGTTTGGAAGAAATAGTGGAAGAGTTTAAGGTGAATACTCTTCGATCTCCCCATGGTAATCAGGATGTACAAATCGTAGGGATTTGGGGCATGGGTGGTTCTGGCAAAACCACCCTTGCAAAAGAGTTATACAATGAAATATCTTATTCAATGGAGAGGTCCAGTTTTGTGTTTGATGTTCGAGTGCCGCAACCAAAGGCCTGTTGCATGAGAAGCAGAAAATACTCCTCAATGACCTTGGCATCAAAGGTTTAGCATTTGATAATATTGAGGAAGGTATGAGAAATATTTTAAGGGTTTTGAGATCTGTGACAGTATTGATTGTTCTTGATGATGTGGATAATATGGAACAACTGGATACTTTGTTGCCCGCAAAAGACAGCCTTCAAAAGGGTAGTATTATCATTGTTACCACACGAGTACGTGACATCCTTAAATCTTGGGGCATCTCTTCCATATATAAAATGAGACAACTCAATCCAGTGTATGCAAAGCAGCTTTTCTGTTGGCATGCTTTCCTAAATTCCTGTCCACCTGATGAATTCAAGGAACTTGTTGAACAGTTCTTAAAAGTATGCAATGGATTACCTTTGTCTCTTAAGGTATTTGGAGCACAATTATATAGTGAATCCCGTATAAGATCTCCAAAATATTGTTTGATGATATTAAGCATAGGTTCAAAATAAGTTATGATACACTTGATGATGAAGAAAAAGAGATGTTTATTGGAGAAAATATTAGCTTGACCATTGAAGTATGGAATGGAATGGGGTGGAGTGCTCTACAAAGTTGGGAGAAACTCTTGCACAGGTGTTTGGTTGAGCTTGACAATAAAAATTGCATAAGAATGCATGACCACTTAAGGGATTTGGGAAGAGACATTGCAAATAAACGATCACCTTACCGCCTATGGTTTCCTCAACAAATTATTAATGTTCAAAAACAAGTTCAGGTAAAATTATTATTTTTAAACCTCATTGAATGGAAGTGAAATTAGTTATTCTTTTATAGTATCACTAATGAAATACAAAAAAAAATATTTTATTATACATGAATGTTTGAGTTGGTGAAATTTTATTAATTTTACAATTAAATAGTCATCTTAGGAAACTTCTAACTAGCCAAACCTATTTTATAGTCCAAACAATTTAGCAATTTACTTTGACTTGGTAGATATGTGTTTGAACAACCAATAAGTTTATTTTGATATCAGTGTTAATTATTATTTTTGATTTTTTTTTTCCTCTTCAGAAAAGAATTGGCATTCAAGGAATAATTGCAACCTCAAATCAAATACAATGGATTGAGAGTAAGGTAATGTTTACCCAGGACTTTTGTTTCTCTACTTCCTTCCACTAATTTTAATTGTGTTTAAATTTTATAGCTTTATATTTTTATTTTAATTTCTGAATATTTCAAGTTATTTCTATTTAGAGAGCACCAACAATGATAATTTTTTTTGGCAAGGTTGATGAGTTTTGCGTTCGCATTGATCACGGGAAACTTATGGTTAACACAAATGGAGGAATTTGGCCCCTCGCACCCTCTTTAATTGGACTAAAATATTTAGTGTTTAGTGGATATTATTTTAAGCAAATAATAGGTGATATATCAAGAGAGCTGGTCTGGCTTCGCTGGTTCCAAATTAGCCAGCGAAATCTTCCATCAGGGATTCCATTGAAAAAGTTGAGGGTTTTAGAACTCTATGAAGATGTGAACAGTCAGGAGGAACATCAGTTAGAAGAGCTGTGGACGGATACTGACGAGCTGGATGGGGAGATTGACGGCGAGGTAAGTTGTGTCCGTTTTACCTGTTTTAAATGTATATTTCAATTCTTTTATAACTGATTTATGCTTTACATTTCTGTTGCAGGCCCCTGTGCAGTTAAGGCAGTTGCTTATTTCAGGTTGCCACAAATTTCAAGGTTTCCCAAAATCAATAGGAGATCTCAAACATTTGAAAAGGATAATAATCATTGAAGGCCACCGTGTTATGAGTCTGCCAAATGAATTTTGTCTTCTCCATTCGCTGGAACACCTGGTGTTTTATAGCTGTGAAATGCTATCATCACTACCGAGAAATTTCGGTAATTTGAGCAATCTGAGGCATCTAAGTTTGGCGCTTTCCTCGAAGTTGAAGGGGTTGCCGGTTACTTTTAAAAATCTTAAGCTCCTGGAACATCTCAATTTAGAGAGTTGTGGGGAACTCACATTCACGTCAGAGGGCTTAAACTTTCTGGAGAACATAACAAAGCTCAAGTATTTGAACCTTAGTGGGTGCTGGAATTTGAAAGAGTTGCCTCATCACATTAGTAATCAGGCGTCCTTGAGAGAGCTCTATTTCTATAACACCAATTTAAGGGAGCTACCAAATAACATATTTAACATAGGTCAACTAAGCAGGCTGACAGAGATGATGATATCAAATGTTTTATTGAAAAGCTTGCCGACCTCTCTTGCTGATTTGTCTTCCTTGACGAATCTTGAAATTCATTATTGTTCTAAGTTGGAATGTCTACCTTACTCTCTTCGACATTTGTCTTCCTTGACGAATCTTGAAGTTAAAAATTGTATAAGTCTGGAACGTGCAGGAGTGAAATCTCTACCAATATCAATTAGGCAACTAAATAATCTTCAAGAGCTGACCATAACCATGTGTCCAATCAGCTTTTTGGATTTTGGGGAGGGATCATTACCTTTTGGAGTGAGCAACCTGAAGGAGGTATATCTATCTGATACAGAAGTGTCCATAATTTCATTTTTTGAAGACTGTTGTCCGCACCTGAAGAGTCTCCGAGTTTTTGATAATCACCGTTTAAAGAAGATCGTAGCACTGCCAAGGCCCCTCGAGGAAATATTTTTTGGAAGGCTGTGAAATGCTGAAGAACATTCCGAGATTTGCAGGATTAACTTCTCTGAGAATTTTTAATCTAAGAGGTTGCTATGGAATTGATAAAATAGAAAGTTTGGAGAATTGCACAAGATTGGAAAGATTGAGTGTTGAGACCTGCTGGGAGGTGCCGGGTATTGAAAGCTTGGAACACATGCAGAATTTGAAGCGGCTGGAACTCAGGGCAAACAAGGCACCAGTTATTGAACGTTCTATTCAAAGGATAGAGGTAATAATAGTTTCTAGGAGTAAAAATTTCTAGTTATTTTCATCTTGTTACGCATTGACTAAAAGTTGTGAAAGGAATTTGCAGAAATTGCCAGATGAAGGAATAATGCTATGTGCACGGGCAGTCCCTGATGCGGCCTCACTTGTACACTCCTTACTCTCTTCGAATCTCGTCATCCTTGACTCCATCTCCAACCGAAATATTGAGTACAACGGATACTTGGTGTTGAAGAGTCCCTCCGATGGTGATGCCTTCATGTTCTGTTGTGTTATAAATTGTGTTTCTTCACAACTGAAACTAGAGATTCAAGTAGATGAACGGTGCCCAACATATTCAGTAAAGGTTGAAAAGGGTAGATGGGCATGGGTAGGTGTGTTCGCAAAACGTTCCTATGGAAAGGATTTCAAAATCTTCAGGTATAACAGTGAAGAGTGCGGAGAAGTGGAGAAAGGTTTTGTTCTGAGAGGGGCAGAGAAAACAACAGTGGAGGCAGTTCGCAGTTTATTCCCCCGTTTCTTGCAAAGTTAAATAAAGTTAGTAAAGAAAAACAAATTTACACTCACTTGTACACATTATGAACATTGAATTTCACTTATATATTGCATCTCTTTGATGGTGTTCAACCAATCACTATCTCTCTCATGATTGAACTTCAATTTTCTCTTATGATTGAACTCCAATTTTACCTCATAAATAATGTTTGAAAGTTCTTCTTCCTCATCCCTTCAAAAATATGAAAGACTAGCAAGATGAAACTTCGAAATATGATATTTGGTTTGGAAAGACAATATTTATCCTAAAATTAAACACAATATGAATTGATAAAACACAACATGAAGACATAAGCTAAGGTAAATATCTTTGGCTTTAACACATAATTTGAAAAATATTGTAAGCTTTGATTGAGTCTTTACAAAATAAGTCACTAGGAATGCATAATCAAGAATTCAACCAATGAGAAAAAATATGCATATTGGAATGCATCATGAAGAACAAATTGTATGAATACAAGACATAAGGTTCAATAGAGAAAATAAACAAGGCCATAATGAGGATATCATAGATTAGTTTCCAAATAGCCCCCTTTTCACATAAGTCTATAAATGCATCCTTAGAGCCTAATATGACAACTTTACTTTGCATTTTATAAGTTTTATGGTAAAGTAGAATATTTACCTAATATACATTAAAATTTTAAGTTGGTATAGATGAATCTTTTTTGAAATCTATAGTTGAATAGAAAAATTTGGTAGTGCATGTCAAATGTAATATTTGATTGAAAACATGATATGAATCAAGGATCGAAAAAATAAGCTTCCACACAAGAGAGACAATGTAAATGCTATATTGTTAATTAAAGAATTGATATGATGCATACACAATAATATAATATGTAAAATGAAGGAATACTTGTATATAAGTAAGAGTGAGACCTACAACATATTATTGACATATGTCTTAATCTCCACCCAAATAGCCTTCTCCATTCCAAAGATCATATTTCTGAATGTGGCGTTGTAAAGCATTATTTTCTAGGAAAACACTGTTAACCACCTTCGTTGCAATTGTTTGGATTGAATGTAAGCATTGAAGCAAATCCATAACGTTCAAAATGAAAATAGATACAAGATTAGAGGGGAAAATCAACCTTCTTTCCTGGGGGTGTAGGATTTCGAAAGTGTAGGATTTCTGCCCCAGTTGTGCACTCAATGCACTTTAAATGCTGGGACATTGCACCATGAATACTAGTTGCAGTTGTTCTCGACCCAAGCAACCGGAAAATGGTCTTTCCCATGGTAGGACCGAGAAAGAGACCCTATAATTTTTGGGGTGATATTCCATATTTCTTTTCTTTGCACAATGCCATGGATATGGTGTTGCCTTACACCAACCAGGGTCTTAAGAAAATTCACCGACACTATTGCAGAAACCATTCTTTGAAACATGACCAGCTTGGTGAGAAGAAACAAAACCAAGAACTTGTGAAAATTCACCTTTGCTATTGCAGAATCCACCCTTCAGAGCACCAACAAAACTAAGAACTTTCAAAAATTCACCTTTGCTATTGCAGAATCCACCCTTCAAAGCACCAGCTTGCTGAGAAGGAAAAAGAGAATATGGTAGAATGGGCACAATTGTCACAATTATATTTCCTTTCACATGCTTGGGTGCAAAAAACTGGGCGGTATACCGATTGATTTTTATGCCTGTTGTCAAGGGAGGCATGTATTACACTGAGAGCATAATAAATTGATAAGCTTGCAAGAATGATTACAAGAACACCTTGGAGGAGAACCTACATCAAATTAAAAGGGTTAGTATTTAATAATTTGATTCATATGGCTTGGCTACTTATGCATTTGATCCTCATGCGGCGTGCTTGGCTAATCCCTCGTATGAAAGATATCCTTTCCTGCACAAGTGAAATTCTCCTTTGGATTTTCAATCTCGAAGTACTTGATGCTTAATGTTTCCACTTTTGTTATATTTGTGTATGTTAGATAGGAATCCAAAATAGCAAGAATAAGTAGCAAACATTCTTCTAAATTCAAGCTAAAATTCAAATCCAAACAAGAAAGAACAATCAAATAAGAGGATGGAAATAAAATCAACAAAATGGAAAACTCCCCATGTTGAAGTTGAATCACCTTCCTTGTCTCCTCAAATTAGCTTTTGCAACTTGCTCTTAGATTTTGTCGTGTGCAAATACTTGCAAATGATAAGCATGAAATTTGTAGATATGTGATTGTAAAGAAAAATTGATGGAGACAACCTTCTTTTATAGAAGACCAACTGAATGAACAAATGAGATAGATCTTCTAGAAAGATTCAAAGATCGACGGCAGAGGATTCATGCACCACAGAGTAGTGGGCTAGGGATGGTTATGAAACGAATGGTCAAGATTGAAAAAAGACCAAAGACAGTCAATGGTTGAGATTTGAAAATGAGAGAGTGGAGGGATAATGGAGGAATTAAATAATAAACTATTTAATTCATGAGGAGAATGTTTGCACAAGTGGGGGAAAAAATAATTTAGTTAAAATATTTATTTGTGGAAGAAGAGGAAATGGGCATTTAATTAAAATGATTGTGCAACCAATTTAATTAAATAAGAGGAAATAGAAAAGGGATATTAAATAATTAATCTAAATTAATTATTTAATAGAGGAAGAGTGACAAAAGATAGTTAAATAATTTCAACAATTATTTAACCATAGAAGAATGAAGAGGACCAATGAATAGATAAATAACTATAAATAATTGTTTAATTATAGATGAATGATGTAGAATTAATAATTAAATGAATAATAATTCATTTAATTATAGGGAGAAAGAAAATGTTAGTGACACAATTAAAAGGATAATTTATTTAATTGATGAAAGGAGAAAAAGATCAAGAAAATGAATTAATTAAATAATTAAAATTATTTAATTATGCAAGGACGAAGATCAAGACAATGGAAAAATGACGCTCATAGACCAAGACATTTGTTAGTGTCTACATTTTTCCCCTCTTTGACATAATGCATGTTATCATGTTGTGTCAAAGAAATTCGATTAAAACATGCCCTAGTGAATGTAGGGTGGACATATGCCCCCTCCAGAAAATTTTGCAAATTTTCAAAAAAATTCAAAAAATTGTTTCAATAAGTCAATTTGACAGCCATGAGTTCAATGGTGGTAATAAAAATGAGTTTTGAGATCATTTAGAGGGTCAAATTTAAGTTTGGAGTGGCTAAATAGTGTGTCTAGTACACAACCCTAGTGCAAACCATTTAAAACCCTAGGTTAATGGCCTAAAAAATGCACTTGATTAAAAAATTTGCTCATTTATGCATTCCAAATTTAGAAATTTAGGAGTTTTGGGAGAGAGAATCTGAGAAGATGTCACTGATTCAATGCTCCAAACACCATGGCTATCATATCCATACCTTCTGCCAACCTGAGGGAGCAGAGGACCTAGTAAGTACCCAAAACCCATTTTGTCAATTTTTTATTTTTCGTGCATTTAGGGCTAGGAAAAATTTAGCAAGCAAGTGCATCGAACATTGCTCAACACAATTGCATGTGTGAACGACATAAGTGATTGCAGTTCTTTGCAATCACCTCATTGTGATGTAATTTCTAGGGAATAGGGGGGTTGGTTGTGATGCAACACATCTGAAAAGGTCTGCCACATTTGCTTCTTGTGTCACACACTTGACCAAGAATGATGCAATCGATAGAAAGCACAACATGTGTTAAGGGGAATGATGCAACTAACAAGGGGTTGATTGCAATTGACCCCAACAACATATTAGCTAAGGCATATGAAATTATTGTAGTTGCCTAATGCATGTGCAAGATTAGTGATGCAAATGACTTTTGTGACATAATTGATTGGTTAAAAATTTTCCCCATTTTAGGATAAACGACTTGTCCAATTTAGGTTAAATAGGTCAAATGAAGAATGTAAATTGATGTGATGAATTTTATAGTGACGTTAGGTTGTACTTCCCCTATCTACACTCAGGAGCCATGACCAGTGTGTTGATGTGTGTTTTATGACTCACCAAGCACTCTAGAATAAAGAATCCAAAGACACTCTATCCTCTCTTGAAAAATTGCCTTGTACGCTAAGATTGCCAAAAAGATCATACAACAAATCCAATGTTTCATAAGTTGGGTGTGGATAAGCTCTACAGATGATTTGATTTTTCCAGTAGTACAAATGGAATTACTCTAGCAAGTCACTTAGAAAGCAAGGACCCAAATGTAGTGTTATTTTTTTTTGGATTTTTGGATTTTAGATTAAAAAAATTGAAAAAGGGAGTATGGGTTGAAGAATCCTACACTATTCTTATGAACTCAAGAGGCAGTTAGGATTGAATGAAACCAAAGAACAATACTTTGTTTCACCACACTATATGACAACTACACAAAGTAAGTGAAATCTTCCAAGGATTTGTGGTTAAAATTTCCTTACTACAAACAAAACCATCAATAGAACAATATTTTTCAAAGTAATAGCATGAAGCATCCACATCAAAAGCTCAGTCTAGCTTTATGCATTGAATAGAAATCATCCATCCAAAGAAAGTATGAGCAAAATTTCACTAATCCTTACAATCAATCTATCATTCCCTCAACATACATTCAAAAGAAATTCTAACTTAAATCAATTCAATGAGGAAGAGAAGTATGGAACCATGTAACCATTTGAAAATGAAAGAATTCAAAGCATCTCAAGCATCAAGAATTTTATTATCAAAATAGTCTTTTGCAACAATTTCATAAACTCTCTCTTTTTATTCTTTGTTATCACTTCAATATTCTATTATCTTCTCCTATATCCTCTTCTATGTCTATATATCTCTATATGAGAGAGTGAGGGGGGGTTTATATAGAGTTTCAAAAATACAATAAATGGTCAAGATTAATCTGGAATGAGTGGAAAAGATTAAAAATAAACAACCCTAATTAGGGTTTCCTAAAAAACGGTCACTGATCAATGAGCTAATAGGCAGTGAATTGAAGTGAAGAGCTATTCTTGAGGAGGCGAATCCCTATCCTCTTTGGTGGAATTCTATTGAATGAATTTGGATTGAATGAATTTTGAAACTATCATGTCAATCTCCTTAATAGTGATAGGTGGCAATGCATTGACCTTAAATTCTAGCAAATCTAAAGAATCCGAGCATTTTGAAAAAGCATCTTCCCATTCTGATTCTTTCCGCTAGAAATTGCAAAAGATGAACAGGAAGTCGACTACCTTAGTCAAATTTTGCTTGAGGAAAAGCCCGGCAGTGAAGAAGATTTCTTGAATTTTTCGCTTCAAGTTTTCAAATTGTAGGTTGTTTGCTCATACAATGTCTTTCTCTAGCGCATCTACAACCATAGCTAGAATCTTCTCCTGAACTTCTTTTGTCCTTTTCTCAATTTGGATAGTATCTACCTTTATATTTTCTAGGATCTTGCTCCTTGTGATGAATGCCATGTACTAGCTACTGAAATCATAAGATGCAACTGGTGCAATTACTTTTCCATTGACCAACTCTTGCTTCAACAATCCTTTAAGCACTTTGTGACATGGAATTATTTTGTCTCGAATATCCTGAACATTATCCCATGTTTCTTCCAATGTTGCAATTCTCGAAAGCAAAGAAGTTTTCCTGTACGCCAATGCTAGTATTTTTGCAAATACAACCACCTCTTGTCTGTTGCTAATTAAAAATTCTTTAGTCTCCTTGGCTATATTCTTCTCCTCTTCGAGAGTCTCCTGAGAAGTATTCATCAATGGAGGAGTTGTTGAGCTAGTTTGATCGAGAGGCTTAGTTAGATGCTAAATATACTCCTTGAGTCATTCAACCTCTCATTTATACTCTTTTTTCTTTGCTATCTCCTTCTCTAGCCTTGCTTTGATAGTGGCAACAGAATTATCCAATTCTTCCATCTCCTATCCTTTTGTGGTAGAGCCTAAGTCGACAGTGGTAATGGCATATTCTTGGGGAGTAATTTCTTCCCTCGACTTGTCAACTGTCAGCACAACAACTTGGACTCTACGATGCCCAGCTTCATCTCTCTGAATGGTGGAGAAGGTTTTGGCAAGCTTTCTTGCACTAACTACTTCTAATCTGGCCAAGAAATTGGCCATGTCATCTTCTTCTAGATCTTTTTCTAGTTCCTTCATCTTCAATCTCTCTTTCAGCCAATCAAGAATAGTTGGCTGCTCGATATCTTGTTCTTCTTGAATGTCCTATGCACCCAGGATTTCTTGAATTCCTCTCAAGGCTAATATCATTCCTTTTTGAAACTCATTGTCCAAAATGTCAAACTCATTGTCTAATTCCAAAATTTTGGTACATGTGGGTGATGGACGATCATCATCTTATGGTTGAAAAAGGATAGGAGAGGGAATCCTTATATCTCCTAGAGATTCATCAATGTCCAAAATTTTATTCACATTCACAAAGAAAGCATAATGAAGAGGCTCTAGTCTCTGGTGCTTCTTGGCAAGTTCCTCATCTACAATTTCTTTTCCCTTTGTCTCCTTCCTTTTCTTGGGATTAGAGCTCTCAATTAGCTCGTCTCCTTGGGATGCTCCAGCATTCAAAGAGTAAGATTCTGCTTCACCGATCAGAGTGTATGCTAAAGGTATACCCTTCTACCATAGTTCTTTAATTTGCTAATCTGCCCACCATTGTGAATACTTGATGAAAGGTTTCATGAAGATGTCCAAGTCAAAGATTTCAAGTTCTGACTAGTGCATAAGAGGAAGAGGCTGACTTCCATCAAAACCCAGCTTTGTAAATTCACCATCATCTTAAAGTTCATCTAGCAAATGGAAGAGTTTTGTCATCCTAATTAAGCTGACATGTAGTCTGGACCACAATATTTTCCTAACATCAAATTCATCTACGACATTGGCCCAGTAATCCTCAAGGTCTACTTTGTGTTTATATTTCTTTCCATTCATGGTTCTAATGTGGTGGTGAGGATCAAAATTGGCTGTAGATCGATATGATGTGAATGGATACCACTGCATTTCTAGTACAACACATTCAACTGCTTGTGCAGACGAGCAATATTTTTCCATGTTCCCAATGAAGAATGGGAAAGTGACAGTTGCTTTCTGCTTTGGCCTTTAGATGTTTTGATAAGTCTCCAATTTCCTAAGAACCTCCAGTAGAATCATCCTGTGGGTGGGGTAGATGGGAAGCTTGAATGGATTCCTAGTGAATCCTTGGATGCAGATATAAGTAAATTTTGGAAACTAGATGTACCAAGATCCATATTTACTGATAAGGCTCTTTGCTTCATGTGTCAGCCTTTGATGCATCCCCCCTATAATATCCTCATGATGAACATCAAGAATGCATCATGTGCTCTTCTGAAATGGGACTTGGAAGATAGTTGCAACTAAGTGTAACATTCATACACTTTGAATTGATTTTCTCCATTTCCAACAACACCTTTGCATATCAATCTAGGATATCTATAGGCTTTGGCCAATAGATAAATGACATAGGAACTCATATGAAAAGACTTAGTCTTTTCAAGGTTGATTAATTGCTCATGGATGTTATCACAGATCATTCTTACCAGTTAAACATTCTAACTCCAGAGGTGATTTCCTCGATAAATAAG